>ML282304.1:7231-65075 GCA_005239495.1 Nicotiana undulata | reverse complement strand
CGATATCATGGTGGAACAACAGTTAAACCGTGCATGGGGATAAGCCGGGCCACAACAAATCAAACACACTCATATGCCCGTCACTTGGCGAGTGTATCATAGTAACTATCATCAATTAACATGTACATTGGGGCCTTGAACCCCTCAGTTCCAACGTTGAAGCCGTTACTTACCTCGAAACCGGCTCAACTCTACTCCGTCGGGCCCTTTCCTAGAGAATCGGCCTCCAAAGGCTCCAAATTATATCAATAATCAATTACATAGTATCACATGCTAAGGAACAATCCCCAAATCAAAATTTAGCAAAAATACCAAAAATCCCGAATTCGGTCAAAACCCGGCCCTCGGGCCCACGTCTCGAAAGTCAGAAATTTTCACAACACTAGGTTCCTTGTCCTTTCCCGAGTCTAACCATACCAAGAACACGAAAATCGGACCTCAAATGGTCCTCCAATTCCCCCATTCTTCTTCTCTTAAACCCAAGCCCTAACCACCATTTTTCTACTGTTTTTACCAAAGATTTCAACCTAAAATCGTTCTTAATGCACAATATAACGAGTTTTGAGTCCAAGAAACTTACCTCCTTGAAGAAACAACAAAATCCCTTTTCAAACCCCTTCAAAACCTCCAACCCGTGTGTAAAAATGGTGAAAGAAGACAAATTTCGCGAAGGCTGCCTTTTATAGGTTCTGCCCAGGCATTTTCGCAACAACAGTTCTTTTCTCGCACCTGCGACTCCGTAGGTGCGACCTTTCAACCGCACCTGCGAAAACCACTTAAGTTACCCAGCTCCCGCACCCGCGATACTTTTCCCGCGCCTGTGACATCGCAGGTGCGATCTTCCTTCTGCCCCAGCGACCAAACCTCGCACCTGCGACATCCTTTTTGCGCCTGCGATATCCGCACCTGCGGCCCAAGCATCGCAGGTGCGATTGCACCAGCAACAGCAGCTTCAGCTGCATTTCAAGTTCCAACTTCTCCGTTTAACGCCGGAAATCAAACCCGAGCCCCTCGGGACCCCAACCAAACATATCAACATCTCAAACATGGTTATTCAAACTTTGTCGAGCCATTAAAACACCAAAAACAACATCAAAACCATAAATTCTCATCCAATTCAAGCCTATGATTTCCAAAAACTTCCGAAACACGCATTTGATCAAAAACCCAACCAAACCATCTCCGAATGACCTGAAATTTTGCGGGCAAGTCCAAAATGACCTAAAGAAGCTACAGCAACTCTCGGAATCCCATTCCGACCCTCGGATCAAAATCTCGCCTATCAACCGGAATTCGCCAAAATACTAACTTCACCAAATCAAGCCTAATTCTTCACCGGGCATCCTAAAAATATTCTGAACACACTCCTAAGTCCCAATTCGCCTAACGAAGCTATCCGAACCATAAAATCCGCATTTCAAGGTCATTTACCAATAAGTCAACTCTTAGTTGACTTTCCTATTTTAAGGCTATTTTTAAAGACTAAGCGACTGAATTTTCATTTAACCATTCCGATTTCGAGCTTATCAACTCTAACACATCAATAATAGAATAATCGGTCTATGATAAGTCAATAACAACAATTATAATGCAGGTTTTACGTAACGACAGACCGGGTCGTTACATTATACATATAGAGTACCTGCTTCCGAGTGACAAACAAGAGCATATTACGATGCATTGACATCATCTACCATATGTATTGCTCCGACAGTTTGCAAGCCAAGATTATGAAATTGTTAACTATTAAGAAGGTTTCTAATTACTATTAAAAAATAATAAGAATTTAATTTATGTTGTGGTCAAAATAAATTTGTATAACTAAGATAGTTTTATTTCCTTTATATTTGATCATATGGTAGTTCGTGAAAAAGATCAATGTGAACTTTTATTAAAATTTGGGCAAAAATAACTGATTATTAGAAAGTAGGATATCATGAAAAACTCAAGGATGAGTCCACTTAGACTTATTGTGATGACTCTAGGGGTCATTTTATAAAATTAGACTTCGTTCCATGCTTAATAGCCATAAAAGACTAAAATTAAATACCTCGATTTGTGTGCGCAATCCGGGCGTGAAACCAGAAAGCTTTTATGTGAAAATATGAGAAATGGTGATTCTTAGAATTTAAATTTGATAAAAGTTGACTTTGGTCAATATTTTGAGTAAACGAACTCGGATCCATATTCTGATGATCCCGGGAGGTCCGCAGTAAAATATGGGACTCGGGCGTGTTCCCGGAAATGAATTCCGAGGTCTCAAGCCTTAGAAATCAGTTTTTGAAAGAACTTGTTTTGCTGAAATGTTTATGAATTAAAGAAAAGAAATAATTCTAAAAATCATTCGTATCGGTCTCGTTTTTGGTTCCGGAGCCCGGTACAGTATTTTTATGATATTTAAAGGTTAACTGTGAAATTTGGTGAAAAACGGAGTTCGTTTGACGTGATTCGGACATCCGGTTGAGAAATTATGAACTTTAAGAGTTTTTGTTGAAAACGATGAGTTTTGAGGTTTAATTCATAGATTTACATGTTATTTTCATGGTTTTATCGCACGAGCAAGTCCGTATGATACTTTTAGACTTGCGTGCATGATTTGTTTAGAGCCCCGAGGGCTCGGGTGAGTTTCGGATAGGCCACGAAGTGTTTTTCACTTAGAGAAGTTGCTGGTTTTTCTGGTTTGCTGGTGCCAGATTTTTATTCTATGCGATCGCATAAGTATGACTGCGATCGCATAGTGTAGGCTCAAGGGGGGTCCCCAGATTGTGCTACGCGAACGCAGCACCAGGAACGCGACCGCAATGCTCACCCAGGCTAAGCTATGCGATCGCACCCCCAGCTCTGCGATCGCGAAGGTTAAACGGGCCTGGGGGAGGGGGAGGTCAATGCTCTCTACGATCGCACCCTCCCTCTCGCGATCGCGGTTCACCATCTCCCATGCGCTATGCGATCGCGGCCTAGGCATTGCGATCGCGGCCTAGGCATTGCGATCGCATAGGTCTTCCGCCCAGCTATTATAAATATCTTTTTAAGAAAACGAGTAGAACCCTTTCTTTTCAAAATTTTCGAGGTTCCAGCCCTAAAAATGAGTTTTCTTCAACAATCTTCATCCCGAATTCATAGGTAATTAATTCCAAAACTTGTTCTTTCAATTCCTTACTATTTTGCATCACTTTTAAAGCAAAAACAAAGTATTTTCATGGTAAAAAAAATTTAAGATTTGGGTAGAATTATGGACTTTTGTAAAAATCAAATTTTATAAAGGTCAGATCTAAAAAATAATAGCATATTTTGGTTCGTGGGTGAATGGGTAAACGTAATTTGTTCCAAACCCTGAGTTTAGACCAAGCGGGCCCAGGGTCGGGTTTTCACTTTTTATTGGGAAAACTTAGGAAAAATTATATTTTTCAATAAAGTTAGTTCCTTTAGCATTAGTTAATTTTGATTAGATTCGAGAAAGTTAGAGGTGAATTCAAAAGGAAAAGCAATAATTGAACAGTGAGTGGCCTGCGGAATTGAGGTAAGTGTTTGGTCTAACTTTGGTTTGAGGGAATAGTACTCCCCACTTGTTTGTTATGTGAAATGCATGGGCGTGGTGTATAGGTGTGGTGACGAGTATCTATTCACCACCCAAATTAGTTGTTAAACATGATCCCTTTCCTGTTCCCCAATTATTTGATTATCGTCTTAATTGTTATATGTTCGTTATTGTTTCTATGACTATTTGGCCTTGTTGATTTGTTGTTAGATATTGTTGTGACTATTTGGAAATAGTATTGGTTGTTTGAACTGGTTTCCTTGTGATATAAAAATGGTTGAGAGGTTTGGCATTGTTTTTACGAAATAAATATTTATATTTGATATTCTTGTTGGTTTCATGGTTGAGAGGATATTGATGAAGTTATGAGAAAAATGCAGTTTATTATTTGCAATTGCGGAGACAAATATATATTGTGAAAGGCTTGGCCTAAATTGTGAAACTTATAAATAAATTGATATGATATGTCTGGTGGGAGCGGGTTGCACGCCGCAACAAGGAGTGATAAGGGTGGACAGGTGGGATCGGCTTGCACGCCGCAACAGGAGTAATAAGGGTGATATTTTAGGGAGGAGCAATAAGGGAGGACAGGTGGGAGCGAGTTGCACGCCGCAACAAGGAGCGATAAAGGATGACATTTATATTTTACTGATTTTTAAGGAAAAAGAAAATAAAAGTTTTGAAAAGATAAAATGTCTATTTTACTACTCTTTAAATATTTTAGCACTATTTTTATTAGAAGTTAAAGTTTGGAACTTTGAAGAGTCATTTGAGAATTGGTTATAGCTGAGTTATTTTATTTTGTTGCAGCACTTATTCATCTATTTGTTTAGATTTCTTTATGGCTTTATTATTTATTGATGTTATTGATTATATTGTTGAAGCCCCGCCTTAGACTCGTCACTACTTCACCGAGGTTAGGCTCGGCATTTACTCAGTACATGGGGTCGGTTGTACTGATACTACACTCTGTGCTCTTTTGCACAGATCCAGGTACTAGTCAGCAGTAGAGGACTTCAGGACGACCACCGATTCATTTGGAGACACGAGGTACATCTGCCGACGTTCGCAGATTCCGAGAGTCTTCTCCTATCTTTTTACATACACTGTTTTATATTATTCAGAATAGTTACACTACTTCTTTCAGCCATTATTTGTAGTATTCTTTAGTAGTTCGTGGATTGTGACACCAGACCATGGGGTAGTCTTAGAGTTATTTATATAATTAGTTCGTGGTTCGTTTTAATTAGTTGGTTATTATTATTATTATTTTATTTTATTATTGTTGGGAATTATTCTAATTAAGTTCATTCAGAAATTATTTATTTATGCTTAAGTAATTAATTAAGTAAATAAATTATTCGATTTCTAACATTGGCTTGCCTAGCAAGTGTGGTGTTAGGCGCCATCACGATCACTAAGGTTGGGAATTTGAGTCGTGACAAGTTGGTATCAGAGCACTAGGTTTACTTAGGTCTCATAATGCACGAACAAGCTTAGTAGAGTCTGAAGGATCGGTACGGAGATGTCTATATTTATCTCTCAGAGGCTATTGAGTTAGGAAACAACTCCATTTTTATTTCTATTCTATCGTGCGATTCTTGTATCTCAAATACTGATTTGGATTCTTCTATTCTCTCGCAGATGGCGAGAACACGTGCCTCATCTTCCGCTGACCGGAATTCCGGACCTCCAGCAGCAGCAGCTCCTGCTAGGGGCAGAGGCCGAGGCCACGCGACAGGTCGAGGCAGAGGCAGGACTCAGCCCATTGCTCAGGAAGCAGCCACAGTTGTGGAACCCCAGATTGAGATTATTGAGGGGGTTCCGGCTCAAACTGTCCTAGCGGGACCAACTCAGGTTCCCGAGGGTTTATTTCTACCCCAGTTCTTCAGGATGCTTTGGTCCGTTTAGTGGGCATTATGGAGAGTGTGGCCCAGACTGGCACCTTTCCAGTTGCAGCAGCCGTATCTCAGGATGGAGGAGGGGGCCTGACTCCTACTACCCACAGACTACTCCTCAGGTTCAGACTCCAGTGACCAATACCGTTGGGGTAATTCAACCAGTTGTAGTAGTGCCGCCCGCTAATGGGGAAACCATGTCATCGGATGCTTTGTGGAGACTTGACAGGTTCATTAAGCTATTTCCTATCCATTTCAGTGGTGCTACTTCAGAGGACCCTCAGGAATATCTGGATAGCTGTCATGAGGTGTTGTGTAATATGGGTATTCTGGAGACCAATGGGGTCGATTTTGCGGCTTTTCAGATGACTGGTTCTGCCAAGAAATGGTGGAGAGACTATTTGTTGACTAGGCTAGTGGGATCACCTGCTCTGACTTGGGATCAGTTTTCTCATCCCTTTTTGGAGAAGTTCTTACCTGTCACTACTCAAGAGGATAAGCGTCGTCAGTTTGAGCGACTACAACAGGGCAACATGACTGTGACTCAGTGCGAGACTCGTTTTGTGGATCTGGCTAGACATGTTATCCTTATATTGCCCACAGAGAGGGAGAGGGTCAGACGGTTTATTGATGGCCTTGCTCAGCCCATCAGGTTGCAGATGGCCAAGGAAACAGGGTCCGAGATTTCTCTTCAGGATGCAGGTAATATAGCTAGGAGGGTTGAGTCAGTTCTTGGTATGGGAGGTCAGGGGTCAGACAAGAGACCTCGACATTCTGGTGTTTTCAGTGGTGCCTAGTCTGGAGGCGGGACTTCATTAGCAGAGGCCATTCATCCAAACCGTTCCATTCAGCGCTTCAGGTTTCACATGGTACTTCAGGGGGTCGTGGTTCTTATGTACCTCCTTCTGCTAAACCAGTCTACAGTGCTCCTTCAGCTCCTATTAGAGCACCTCCTCTGCAGAGTTATTATCGTGGTCAGCCGGTTCGTCAGGGTCAGTCCTCATATCAGGAGGGATGTTTTGAGTGTGGTGAATATGGGCATGTTCGGAGAGCTTGTCTGAGATTTCTGAGTAGTCAGCATCACTACCAGGGTTCTCATGCCATAGTTCTGGCACCAGCTGCAGTACCACTTGCCCCTCCAGCAAGGGGTAAGGGTCAGGTAGTTAGAGGTAGAGGCCAGAATGTTAGAGGTGGAGGACAAATAGCTAGAGGTGGAGGTCAGCCTTCTAAAGGTGGAGGTCCTCCCAGAGGTGTGGTTCAGGGTGGTGGGGCTCAGCCCCGACTATATGCTTTTCCAGCTAGGCCTGAGGCAGAATCCTCTGACGCTGTTATTACAAGTATCATCTCAGTTTGTGCTAGAGCTACTTCCGTTTTGTTTGATCCGGGGTCTACTTATTCATATGTTTCCTCCTATTTTGCCTCGTATTTGAATGTGCCCTGTGATCCCTTGAGCGTCCTTGTTTATGTGTCTACACCGGTGGGGGATGCTATTGTGGTAGATCGAGTATATCTTTCGTGCACGGTAGTCATTAAAGGTCTTGAAACTAGTGTTGATCTTTTACTTCTAGACATGGTTGACTTTGATATTATATTGGGCATGGATTGGTTGTCGTACTATTATGCCATTTTAGACTGTCACGCCAAGATGGTTACTTTAGCCTTACCAGGGTTGCCTCGATTATAATGGAAAGGAACTCTTGGTCATCCTCCCAGCCGAGTAATTTCATATGCTAAGGCTCGTCGCATGATGGAGAAAGGGTGTTTGGCTTATCTGGCTCATATTCGTGATTCTGATGCTGAGGTTTCTTCTATAGAGTCAGTTCCTATCGTGCGTGAGTTTCCTGAGGTATTTCCTGCAGACCTGCCGGGTATGCCGCCCGACAGGGATAATGATTTCTGTATTGATATGGCTCCGAGCATTCAGCCCATTTCCATTCCTCCATATCAAATGGCCCCACCAGAATTGAAAGAATTGAAAGCACAGTTACAAGATTTGCTAGATAAGGGTTTCATAAGACCCAGTGTCTCGCCTTGGGGTGCACCGGTTTTGTTTGTAAAGAAGAAAGATGGGTTAATGAGAATGTGCATAGACTACAGGCAGCTGAATAAAGTTACTATCAAGAATAAATATCTGTTGCCAAGGATTGATGACCTACTTCATCAGCTTCAGGGCGCTAGAGTGTTTTCGAAAATTGATTTGAGGTCAGGCTACCATCAACTGAAGATCAGGGCGTCCGATATCCCTAAGACATCCTTTCGTACGAGGTATGGGCACTATGAATTTTTGGTTATGTCTTTTGGGCTGATGTAACGACCCGATATATCGTTACGTAGAACCTGCATTATAATTATTGTTATTGCCTTGGCATAGGTTGGTTATACTGTTATTGATGTGTTAGAGTTGGTAGGCTCGGAATCGGAATGGTTGTAGTGAGAGTTTAGTCACTTAGTCTCTAGAAATAGCCTTAGAGTTGGAAAAGTCAACTGAGAGTTGAATTATTGGTAAACAACCTCGGAATGTGGATTTTATGGATCGGATAGCTTCTTAGGTGATTTGGGACTTAGGAGTGTGTTCAGAATAATTTTGTAATGTCCGGTGTAGAATTAGGCTTGAATTGGCGAAAGTTAGTTTTTGGCGATTTCCGGTCGGCAATGGAAAATAGGCTATCGGGGTCGGAATGGAATTTCGGAAGTTGGAACAGGTTCATAATGTCGTTTTGGATATGTATGCAAACAATTCAGGTCAATCGGAGTTGTTTTGGATAGTTTCGACATCGTTGGTGGATTTTAGAAATTTGAAAGTTCTTAGGCTTGAATCCGACGTGATTTTGGTGTTCTGATGTTAGTTTTTGTGTTCCGAGGGTGTAACTAAGTTTGAATGATCATTTATGATGTGTTGGTATATTTGGTTGGGGTCCCGAGGGGCTCGGAATTTATTTCGGATGGTTAACGGGAAGTTCGGAGTTGAAAAAGTGCAGCAAACAGCTGCTGGTGTTTTCCTAGAGTGATTTTCGCACCTCCGGAAGTTTGACCGCAGGTGCGGGCCCGTAGGAGCGAGACTAGCTAGCCCATGGAAGGTCGCAGGTGCGGTTAGTGGGACCGCAGGTGCGAGAAATTGGGCGCAGGTGCGGAACCCCTGGACAGAAAGTATAAATTTAAACCCTCCGCGACCATTAAACCTTTTAACACCATTTTTTAACAGGAAAAGAGCTTGGAGGCTATTTTGAAGAGGAGAAATCAGTGTTCTTCATAGAGGTAAGTATTTTGGACCCTAAAACTCGATTATATGTGATTAAGGAACAAAATACCAGTGTTTAATTCATGAAAATCAGTAGAAAAAGATGGAGTTAGGGGTTGAGATTATGAGACCTTTAGGAGGTGATTTGAGGGGTCAAACGAACTCCGATTTTAGCATTTTTTATGTGTACGGACTCGTGAGATGATGAAGAACATTTTGGTATAAAATTTGTCGAGTTCCAAGATGCGGGCCCGGGGGGTTGGGTTTTGGCTAATTTCGGGTTTTGATCTAAAATTGGTATTCTTCAATTGGAATTTGTTCCTTTACCATAATTTGATGAAAAAAATCTAAACTTGGTAGATTTGGAGCACTCGAAAGTTGATTCGAGAGGCAAGCGGGTCACAGAGTAGCTTTTCGGGCTAGTTTGAGGAGGTAAGTAATGTCTTTAAATCCTGTCCTAAGGGTATGAAACCCCGGACCTTGCATCCTTTCACGGATTTTGGAATGTAAAGATTGGAAATTTGGAAACATATTCCTTTTTAGGCAAATATTGAGTTGCGAAACCGATTTTAAAGCCTATGCTCAAAAGTATTGATATATTTTGATATGTTTTGGGATGTAAGCCATGTTTGGGGCCTAGTGCCGATCTGTTTACCCCTTGGGAGCTGTTTTTACTACTTTCCTCACTTGGTATGTTATGATTTTCACTCAGTCTTTTCTTGATAATTGTTTTGACACTCAGAGTATTTTTTTATTATTTTTTGAAAATGAAACACTGTTTTTGGGTCGAGAACTCGGTATATTTGTGGTCCGAGTGGCATGTTGAGAATGTCTGACTAAGTGAGGCTGCAGACCAATATTGTGAGGATGTTATGATACGAGAGAGGCCGAGGTCCAATATTGTGAGTGGTTTATGCCATGATGTGGCTTGTTATAGCTCTTGGGCTATAGGAGCCCCTCTGGAGTCTGTACACACCCCCAGTGAGCGCAGGTACCTACTGAGTGCGAGTGTTGGGTGATGAGTGATTGGGAGGCATGAATGACAGTTAGGTTGCCCGCGGGGCTGATACTGAATGATGGTGAGGTGCTGAGGGAAACTGTTACGAGTGATGATTATGGCCCGAGGGGCAGATTTGTGATGAGATTTTACTGAGATTTTTACTATCATTCACTTTATTTTTCAAACCGATTTTTACTGAGAGTTTTACTGAGGTATATTGAAAACATACTTGTCTTTCAAAGGATTTAATGGAAACTGGTTTTCGAACTTATGTATTTGATGTATACTTTATGGAGACTTGATGTTTTACTGTTTTGTGGATTGGTGTATCTGTGCTGTGTATTTCTTATTCTCAGATTGTGATTTATTTTCATTACTACTGAGTTGGCATACTCATCATTACTCCCTGCACCTCTGTGCGCAGATCCAGGTACTGGTTCGGAGCAGTAGTCGTCCGAGCTCGTTATCAGCAGCTTACGGATTTCGAGGTAGCTGTCCAACATCCACAGCTTCTCCATTTCCCTTCCTTATCAGTATTAGCATTTGATTCCTAGACATTGCTTATGACACTAGCAGAGTTAGTTTTATTTCTTAGATGCTCGTAACCATGTTGACTCCAGTCCTGGGGGAATTGTTTAGACAGTGGATTATTTTATATTTGTTTAAAGACTTAGGAAATTTTCATACTTGCTATGTTGATATTAAATGATATTGCGATATTTCATTAAACTAAGTGTGTAGTTATGTGATGGTTGGCTAGCCTAGTTCCACGATAGGCGCCATCACGACCTGTTAGGATTTGGGGTCGTGACAAGTTGGTATCAGAGCACTAGGTTACATAGGACTCAACGGTCATGCCAGACATGGACATTGACTTTGGTATTGACTTGGTGCCAGACACCCAACCTATCTCTATTCCACCTTATCCTATGGCACCAGCGGAGTTGAAAAAATTGAAAGAGCAGCTTCAGGAACTCCTAGATAAGGGGTTCATTCGACCTAGTGTGTCACCTTGGGGGTGCACCAGTGTTGTTTATGAAGAAGAAAGATGGTTCTATGCGCATGTGTATTGATTATAGGCAGCTGAACAAGGTTACAGTGAAAAACCGTTATCCTTTGCCTCGTATTGATGACTTGTTTGACCAGCTTCAGGGAGCGAGAGTGTTCTCCAAGATTGACTTGAGGTCTGGGTATCATCAGTTGAATATTCGGGATTCTGACATTCCGAAGACTGCTTTCAGGACGAGATACGGTCATTATGAGTTCCTGGTTATGTCATTTGGGCTGACCAATGCCCTAGCCGCGTTCATGCAATTGATGAACATCGTGTTTCAGCCTTACCTTGATTCATTCGTCATTGTGTTCATTCATGACATCCTGGTGTATTCTCGTAGCCAGGAGGAGCATGCTCATCATTTGAGGATTGTGTTGCAGAGGTTGATGGAGGAGAAACTTTATGCAAAATTCTCCAAGTGTGAGTTTTGGCTTGGTTTAGTAGCCTTCTTGGGGCACGTGGTGTCGAGTGAGGGTATTCAAGTTGATCCGAAGAAGATTAAGGCAGTGCATGGCCTAGACCGTCTTCAGCTACAGAGATTCGAAGTTTCCTTGGTTTGGCGGGTTACTACCGTCGCTTTGTAGAAGGGTTCTCAGCTATTGCTTCACCATTGACCAGATTGACCCAGAAGGGTGCCCCATTCAGATGGTCTGATGAGTGTGAAGAGAGGTTTCAGAAGCTGAAGTCAGCATTGACCACAACTCCAGTTTTGGTTTTGCTTACTGGTTCAAGTTCTTATACATTCTATTGTGACGCTTCTAGAGTTGGTTTGGGAGCGATATTAATGCAGGACGGTAGGGTGATTGACTACGCGTCGAGATAGTTGAAGGTGCACGAGAAGAATTACCCAGTGCACGATCTTGAGTTAGCTGCCATTGTCCATGCCTTAAAGATTTGGCGGCATTACTTGTATGGGGTGAAGTGTGAGATTTCCACTGACCATCGTAGCTTGCAGTATCTACTGAGGCAGAAGGATTTGAATTTGCGGCAGAGGAGATAGTTAGAGCTTCTCAAGGATTATGACCTTACTATGTTGTATCATCCGGGGAAGGCCAACGTAGTGGCCGATGCCTTGAGTCGCAGAGTCGAGAGTTTGGGGAGGCTTGCTTACCTTTTAGCAGTAAAGCGACCTTTAACACTTGATGTTCAGACTTTAGCGGGTCAGTTGGTGAGATGGGATTTGTCAGACCCTCCACGAGTATTAGCTAGCATGGCTTCCCGGTCTTCTCTTTATGATCAGATTAGAGCTCGGCAGTATGATGATCCGCATTTGTTAGTACTTCAGGATATGGTCCGTCAGGATGATGCCAGGGATGTGACTATTGATGATGACGGTGTTATAAGGATGCAAGGCCGTATTTGCGTGCCAATGTGGATGGTCTTCGAGAGTTGATACTAGCAGAGGCTCACAGCTCGCGGTATTCCATTCATCCGGGTGCCACGAAGATGTATCAGGACTTGAAACAACAGTATTGATGGAGGCGGATGAAGAGAGATATCGTTGAGTATGTAGCACGGTGTCTCAACTGCCAGCAGGTTAAGTATGAGCACTAGAGACCAGGTGGATTACTTCAGAGGTTAGATATTCCAGAGTGGAAGTGGGAGCGAATTACTATGGACTTTGTAGTTGGGCTTCCACGGACTTCGAAGGGTTTCGATGCTATTTGGGTCATTGTGGATAAATTGATCAAGTCTGCGCACTTCATTCTTGTTGTTACTACTTATACTTCAGAGCGGTTAGCTGGTATTTACATCAGGGAGATTGTCTGATTGCATGGAGTTCCAGTTTCCATCATTTCCGACAGAGGTACTCAGTTCACATCTCAGTTTTGGAAGGTCGTGTTGAGAGGTATGGGTACTGAGGTAGAGTTGAGCACTGCGTTTCATCCTCAGACCGACGGGAAGTCGGAAAGGACTATTCAGATTTTGGAGGACATGTTTCGTGCTTGTGTGATTGACTTTGGTGGTTCATGGGATCAGTTTCTTCCACTAGCGGAGTTTGCATATAATAACAGCTACCAGTCCAGTATTCAGATGGCCCCGTATGAGGCTTTATATGGTAGGAGGTGTAGATCTCCGGTTGATTGGTTCGAGTCCGATGAGGCTAAGTTATTGGGCACAGATTTGATTCAGGATGCGTTGGAGAAGGTGAAGTTGATTCAGGAGCGACTTCGCACGGCGNAGAAGAGTTATGCGGACCGGAAGGTCCGGGATGTGTCTTTTATGGAAGGTGATAAGGTACTGCTGAAGGTATCACCCATGAAGGGTGTTATGAGGTTCGGAAAGAGAGGAAAGCTAAGTCCTCGGTTTATTGGTCCTTTTGAGGTACTTCAGAAGGTTGGAGAGGTGGCTTACAGACTTGCCTTGCCACCCAGCCTATCTAGTGTTCATCCGGTATTTCATGTGTCGATGCCCAGGAAATATGTTGGTGACCCGTCTCATGTATTATACTTCAGCACAGTTCAGCTCGAGGATGATATGTCATATGAGGTCGAGCCAGTAGAAAGTTTGGCTCGCGAGTTCAGAAAGTTGAGGTCCAAGGATATAGCTTCAATGAAAGTACAATGGAGAGGTAAGCCAGTGGAGGAGGATACTTGGGAGACCGAGAGGGAGATGCAGAGCAAATATACTCACTTGTTTGAGACTTCAGGTATGTTTCTAGACCCGTTCGAGGACAAACGCTTGTTTAAGAGGGGGAGAATGTAACGACCCGGTCTATCGTTACGTAGAACCTGCATTATAATTACTGTTATTTCCTTGGCATAGGTTTTTTATACTGTTATTGATGTGTTAGAGTTGGTAGGCTCGAAATCGGAATGGTTGTAGTGAGAGTTTAGTCACTTAGTCTCTAGAAATAGCCTTAGAGTTGAAAAAGTCAACTGGGAGTTGACTTATTGGTAAACAACCTCTGAATGTGGATTTTATGGCTCGGATAGCTTCGTTAGGTGATTTGGAACTTAGGAGTGTGTTTAGAATAATTTTGTGATGTCCGGTGTAGAATTAGGCTTGAATTGGCAAAAGTTAGTTTTTGGCAATTTTCGGTCGGCAGTGGAAAATAGGCTATCGGGGTCGGCAGTGGAAAATAAGCTATTGGGGTCAGAATGGAATTCCGAAAGTTGGAACAGGTTCATAATGTCGTTTTGGATATGTCTGCAAAAAATTCAGGTCAATCGGAGTTGTTTTGGATAGTTTTGGCATCGTTGGTGGATCTTAGAAATTTGAAAGTTCTTAGGCTTGAATCCGACGTGATTTTGGTGTTTTGATGTTAGTTTTGGTGTTCCGAGGGTGAAATTAAGTTTGAATGATTATATATGATGTGTTGGTATATTTGGTTGGGGTCCCGAGGGGCTCGAGATTTATTTCGGATGGTTAACGAGAAGTTAGGAGTTGAAAAAGTGCAGCAAACAGCTGCTTGTGTTTTCCTACAGTGATTTCCGCACCTGCAGAAGTTTGACCGCAGGTGCGGGCCCACAAGAGCGAGCAGGACTCTGCAGGTGCGAGACTGGCCAGCCCAGGGAAGGTCGCAGGTGCGGTCCCACAGATGCGAGAAATTGGGCGCAGATGCGGAACCCCTGGACAGAAAGTATAAATTAAAACCCTCCGTGACCATTAAACCTTTTAACACCATTTTTGAACAGGAAAAGAGCTTGGAGGCTATTTTGAAGAGGGGAAATCAGTGTTCTTCATAGAGGTAAGTATTTTGGACCCTAAAACTCAATTATATGTTTGGCCGGTTGATCCTAAGAAGATAGAGGCAGTCAAGAACTGGCCTAGACCCACCACAACCACGGAGATTAGGAATTTCTTGGGTTTGGCCGGTTACTACCGTCGTTTTGTGGAGGGGTTTTCATCCATAGCAGCCCCAATGATTAAATTGACTCATAAAGGTGCCCCATTTACATGGTCAGATGAGTGTGAGGCGAGCTTTTAGAAGCTCAAGACAGCCTTGACTTCAGCACTGGTGTTGGTGTTACCATCAGATTCAGGTTCTTTCACGGTGTATTGTGATGCTTCTCTAGTTAGCCTTGGAGCAGTGTTGATGCAGGATGGCAGGGNTCAGTTGAAAGTCCATGAGAAGAATTACCCTGTTCATGATTTAGAGTTGGCAGCTATTGTGCATGCTTTGAAAATTTGGAGGCATTATCTTTATGGCGTGCCGTGTGAGATTTTTACTGACCATCGCAGCCTCCAGTACTTATTCAAGCAGAAAGATCTAAATTTGAGGCAACGGAGGTGGTTAGAGTTGTTAAAAGATTATGATGTCACTATCTTGTATCACCCGGGGAAGGCCATTTTGGAGGCCGATGCATTGAGTAGAAAGGCGGTAAGTATAGGCAGTCTTGCGTATATCCCAGTTGGAAATAGACCATTGGCTACAGACATCCAGACTTTGTCTAATCAGTTCGTGAGGTTGGATATTTCTCCCAGCAGTGTCCTAGCCTATACTGTCGCTCGATCTTCTCTAATTGATCGTATCCGAGAGCGGCATGTTGATAACCCACATTTGACAGTCCTTAGGTACACGGTTCGGCACGACGATGCCAAGCAGGTTACAGTTGGAGATGATGGTGCTTTGAGGATGCATGGTNCAGCAAAAATGTACCAAGATTTGAAACAACATTATTGGTGGAGAAGGATGAAAAAGGACATTGTGGCTTATGTGGCTCGTTGCTTAAATTGTCAGCAGGTAAAATATGAGCATCAGAGACCTGGTGGTTTACTTCAGCAGATAGAGATTTCTGAGTGGAAGTGGGAGTGTATCACTATGGACTTCGTTGTTGGGCTCCCACGGACTCAGAGGAAATTCAATGCGGTTTGGGTTATTGTGGACAAGCTGACTAAGTCCGCACACTTCATTCATGTGGCTAGTACTTATACTTCAGAGCGGTTAGCTTAGTTGTATATTCGGGAGATTGTTCGCCTTCATGTGGTGCCCGTGTCTATCATTTTTGATCGGGGTACGCAGTTTACTTCGCACTTTTGGAGGGCAGTTCAGCGTGAGTTGGGTACCCGAGTGGAGTTGAGTACAACATTTCACCCTCAGACTGACGGGCAGTCCGAGCGTACCATTCAGATTATTGGAGGACTTGCTCCGCGCTTGTGTTATTGATTTTGGAGGTTTATGGGATCAGTTCTTGCCGTTAGCGGAGTTCGCTTATAATAATAGTTATTAGTCGGGCATTCAGATGGCTCCTTATGAGGCGTTATATGGTAGACGATGCAGATCGCCAGTTGGATGGTTCGAGCCAGGAGAGGCTCGATTGTTGGGTACCGACTTAGTTCAGGAGGCCTTAGATAAGGTCAAGGTTATTCAGGAAAGACTTCGTGCAGCTCAGTCAAGGCAAAAGAGTTATGCCGATCTAAAGGTTCGTGATGTAGCGTTCATGGTTGGAGAGAGTATTGCTTCGTGTGTCGCCCATGAAAGGTGTGATGAGGTTTTGGAAGAAGGGCAAGTTGAGCCCTAGGTATATCGGGGCGTTTGAGATTCTTGATAAGGTGGGGGAGGTAGCTTACAGACTTGCATTGCCTCCAGGGTTATCCTCAGTTCATCCGGTATTCCATGTGTCTATGCTCTGAAAATATCATGGTGACCCGTCCCACGTGTTAGATTTCAACTTTGTCCAGTTGGACAAGGACTTGACTTATGAGGAGGAACCGGTAGCTATTTTAGACCGACGGGTTCGCCAATTGAGATCTAAGAGTTATCCTTCAGTTCGAGTGCAGTGGAGAGGCCATCCCATTGAGGTAGCTACTTGGGATTCTAAGTCAGACATGCAGAGTAGATACCCACACTTGTTCGCCACTTCAGGTAATTTTCTATGTCCGTTCGAGGACGAACGTGTGTTTTAGAGGTGGAGATTGTGATGACCCAAGGGGTCATTTTATAAAATTAGACTCTGTTCCATGCTTAATAGCCATAAAAGGACTAAAATTAAATACCTCGATTTGTGTGCGCAGTTCGAGCGTGAAACCGGAAAGCTTTTATGTGAAAATATGAAAAATAGTGATTCTTAGAATTTAAATTTGATAAAAGTTGACTTTGGTTAACATTTTGAGTAAACGGACCCGGATCCGTGTTTCGACAATCCCGGGAGGTCCGTAGTAAAATATGGGACTCGGGCGTGTGCCCGGAAATGAATTCCGAGGTCCCAAGCCTTAGAAATCAATTTTTGAAAGAAATATTTTTGTTGAAATGTTTATGAATTAAAGAAAAGCAATTATGCTAAAAATCATTGGTATCGGGCTCGTATTTTGGTTTCGGAGCCCGGTACAGTCTTGTTATGATATTTAAAGGTTAACTGTGAAATTTGGTGAAAAACGGAGTTCGTTTGACGTGATTCGGACATCCGGCTGAGAAATTATGAACTTTAAGAGTTTTTGTTGAAAACGATGAGTTTTGAGCTTTAATTCATAGATTTACATGTTATTTGCATGATTTTATCGCACGAGCAAGTCTGTATAATATTTTTAGACTTGCGTGCATGATTTGTTTAGAGCCCCGAGGGCTCGGGTGAGTTTCGGATAGGCCACGTTGTGTTTTTCACTTAGAGAAGTTACTGGTTTTTCTGGTTTGCTGGTGCCCAGATTTTTGTTCTATGCGATCGCATAAGTATGACTGGGATCGCATAGTGTAGGCTCAATGGGGGTCCCTAGATTGTGCTATGCGAACGCAGTACCAGGGACGCGACCGCAATGCTCACCCAGGCTAAGCTCTGCGATCGGGAAGGGTTAAACGGGGCTGGGGGAGGTCAGTGCTCTATGAGATCGCACCCTCCCTCTCATGATCGCGGTTCACCATCTCCCATGCGCTATGCGATTGCGGCTCATCATCTCCCATGCGCTATGCGATAGCGGCCCAGGCATTGCGATCGCATAGGTCTTCCGCCCAGCTATTATAAATATCTTTTTAAAAAAACGGGCAGAACTCTTTCCTCTCCAAATTTTCGAGGTTCCAGCCCTAAAAACGAGTTTTCTTCAACAATCTTCATCCCCAATTCATAGGTAATCAATTCCAAACCTTGTTCTTTCAATTCCTTACTATTTTGCATCACTTTTAAAGCAAAAACAAAGAATTTTCATGGTAAAAAAATTTTAGGATTTGGGTAGAATTAGGGAGTTTTGTAAAAATCAAATTTTTATACCAAATTAAGGTCGGATTTCAAAACTAATAGCATATTTGGGTTCGTGGGTGAATGGGTAAACGTAATTTTGTCCGAACCCCGAGTTTAGACCAAGCGGGCTCAGGGTCGGGTTTTCACCTTTTTTGGGGAAAACTTAGGACAAATTATATTTTTCAATAAAGTTAGTCCCTTTAACATTAGTTAATGATATTAAGTTATTTTTTATTAGATTCGAGCAAGTTAGAGGTGAATTCAAAAGGAAAAGCAATAATTGAGCAGTGAGTGGCCTGCAGAATTGAGGTAAGTGTTTGGTCTAACTTTGGCTTGAGGGAATAGGACTCCCCACTTGTTTTGTTATGTGAAATGCATGGGCGTGGTGTATAAGTGTGTTTACGAGTATCTATGCACCACCCAAATTGGTTGTTAAACATGATCCCCTTTCATGTTCCCCACTTATTTGATTATCGTCTTAATTGTTATATGTTCGTTATTGTTTCTATGACTATTTGGCCTTGTTGATTTGTTGTTAGATATTGTTGTGACTATTTGAAAAGAGTATTGGTTGTTTGAGTTGGTTTCCTTGTGATATAAAAATGGTTGAGAAGTTTGGCATTGTTTTTACGAAATAAATATTTATATTTGATATTATTGTTGGTTTAATGGTTGAGAGGATATTGATGAAGTTATGAGAAAAATGCAGTTTATTATTTGCAATTGTGGAGACAAAAATATAATGTGAAAGGCTTGGCCTAAATTGTGAAATTTATAAATAAATTGATATGATATGTCTGGTGGGAGCGGGTTGCACGCCGCAACAAGGAGTGATAAGAGTGTACAGGTGGGATCGGGTTGCACGCCGCAATAGGAGTAATAAGAGTGATATTTTAGGGAGGAGAAATAAGGGAGGACAGGTGGGAGCGGGTTGCACGCCGCAACAAGGAGTGATAAGGGAGGACATTTATATTTTACTGATTTTTAAGGGGAAAAAAAATAAAAGTTTTGAAAAGATAAAATGTCTATTTTACTACTCTTTAAATATTTTAGCACTATTTTTATTCAAAGTTAAAGTTGGAACTTTGAAGAGTCATTTGAGAATTGGTTATAGCTGAGTTATTTTATTTTTTTGCATCACTTATTCATCTATTTGTTTAGATTTCTTTCTCGCTTTATTATTTATTGTTGTTATCGATTATATTGTTGAAGCCTCGCCTTAGCCTCGCCACTACTTCGCCGAGGTTAGGCTCGGCACTTACTCAGTACATGGGGTCGGTTGTACTGATACTACACTTTGTGCACTTTTGCACAGATCCAGGTACTAGTCAGCAGTAGAGGACTTCAGGACGACCACCGATTCATTTGGAGACACGAGGTACATCTGCCGGCGTTCGCAGATTCCGAGAGTCTTCTCCTATCTTTTTACATACAATGTTTTATATTATTCAGAACAGTTACACTACTTCTTTCAGCCATTATTTGTAGTATTCTTTAGTAGTTCGTGGATTGTGACACCAGACCCTGGGGTAGTCTTAGAGTTATTTATATAATTAGTTCGTGGTTCGTTTTAATTAGTTGGTTATTATTATTATTTTATTTTATTGTTGTTGGGAATTATTCTAATTAAGTTCATTTGGAAATTATTTATTTATGCTTAAGTAATTAATTAAGGAAATAAATTATTCGATTTCTAACATTGGCTTGCCTAGCAAGTGTGGTGTTTGGCGCCATCACGATCACTAAGGTTGGGAATTTGGGTCGTGACACTTATTATGCCATTGTACAAGGGTAAGACATCAGGTTTGAGTTATGGTGCACTATGATGATAAGAGTTATTTGAGTCCCAACTCATTATGGCCTAACATATCTTTATATGGGTGTCACGACCCAAAATCCATTTAGGTCGTGATGGCGCCGGACACCACGGTCAGGCAAACCAATCCTTAATTAGTGAATTATATTCACATTCTTAACATCTTTTTATAAATTGTTACCTTTCATTGCATTGCATAACAAATGAATAAATCTTCGTTAATTAAATACGACAGAAAAACAATCCAGTTTAATAAAATACGACAGAAAAACAATCCAGTTTAATAAAATAAATCGCAACGCATCCCCAGAACCCGGTGACACAAGTACATGAGCAATTTTTATGAACTTTACAAAATACTACAAAGCTTGTCCGAAATACAAATGGACAAGGAAAACTAGAATAAAATGAATACAATACGAGGGAGACTATGCCAGCTGCGGATCGCCTCTGAATGATGCAGCTCGCCTAAGTCTCCAAACCCGCCACGTCGCTATGAAAGTACATGTGCAATAAAAATGCACAGCAAGTGTAGCATGAGTACGAAAACAACGTGTACTCAGTAAGTATCCCGCCTAACCTCAGAGAGGTAGTGACAAGAGGTCGAATTAGACACTTGCTATAAGTCGATTAAATATAATCAAGTGAGGTGCTAAGCATGAGTGTCATAGGCAATTAAATAATAATCAGGGATAAGAAGTATCAACTTATTTCACATTTTACATATCAATTCTTCTTCTTTTAATTGGCAATTAAAAACTCCTTAGGTTGATACACAAATAAAAATCACAGGAAATACGCAGCATTTATCTTGCGCAAACAAAATGCCGAGGGTCGAACGGCGCGGACCAACATTAATAAACTGTGCACTGCCGAGGGTCGAACGACTCGAACCATAGATGCATCTATTTTCCCCGCTCGCGAGTCGATCATGCAACGCGTTCAACATAATATTAATAAGGCTAACCTGCTCGCGAATCATACCTGCTACTCAGGTGCTCATAGGTACACGTATTCACATAATAATCCACATTTTTATCAAGAGAACAACTTCTCAAGAAAATGATAAAATTCTCTTTAGGTGAACATGAAGATAGTATTTAAATCATTTCTGAAAATTCATTTGCCAAGTTTGATAAGGTTTAAATATCACTGATTCATCTGGAATACAATTATGCAAGGAAGGATCCATTCTCTTCTCAAATGATTAAGGAGAATAAGTTCTGACCTTTTTAAGTATTCAATTACTATCTCGATAACATCATCAGGCTAATATCATCGATAAAATCACAAGTACAACAAGTAAGTCATGCTAGTGGGTCCTAGACTACCCGGACATAAGCATATTAGCAGCTACGCACGGACTCCCGTCACCTCGTGCGCACGTAGCCCCCGCAATTAATAGCATGTATTCATTTAGTTCACCTATGGGGACAATTCCCCCTCGCAAAGTTAGAAAGAAGACTTACATCGCTCCGAAATTCCATAACCGGCTTCCAAGCCCTTCCGACGACTCCAATTGACGCACAACGCCCCAAAACTATCCAAATAGAGGTAAACCAATGAAAATATACTCTAATATTTGTAACAATTAAAATTATATAATTTCTCAACTCTGCTCGATGAATTGATTAAGATGCCCTCAGACCCACGTGCCCGGATTCCAAAATTTCTCGAAGATAAACTCTACCCATAGCTTTACTAGTTCAAATATACAATTTACTCAAACATTCATGCTCAATTCGTGGCTAAAATCCAAATTACCAAATTTCTAGGTTTTCTTCAAAATTCCCAATTTTCCCACAATTTTCATGTCTAATTCCATGTATAAACCTTGTATTTAACTTGAAACGTGAAGAAATAACTTACCTTGTGATCCTTGACGAAAATTCCCTCTTGAAGCTCCTCAAAATCGCCCACACCAAATGAAATTTGGGGAAGAAATGAAATTTTTCTGTTTAAAATAGAACACTGCCCAGGTAAACCTTCTGTGCAATCGCACTCCTACAACCGCGATCACATAAGCCAAATCTCAGATGCCTCTAAAAATACCCTATGTGATCGCAAACATTGCACCGCGATCGCATAAGCCAAATTATCCCACAGCCTCCTTAATGCACTGTGTGATTGCATACTCATCCTTGCGAACGCATAGGCAAAAATCCTCCAGGCCTTCAACTCCTTCTATGCGATCGCACTACCTTACCTGCGATCGCACAAGGCAAAAGTTCAGCCCCTTTAATTTTCTTCTCCGCGATCGCACAGTTATGGCTGCGATCGCACAAGCCAAAAATTTCATCCCTCAATTTCTTCTCTGCGATCGCACAGCTAGGGCTACGATCGCACTGAACCCCCAAAACACCAGAAGACAGCATCAACCAAACACTTGAAAATAACCCGGAACCACCCCGAAACACACCCGAGGCCCTCGGGACCCCGTCCAAATCACACGACTCAGTCCCATAA
Source organism: Nicotiana undulata (assembly GCA_005239495.1). NCBI lineage: Eukaryota > Viridiplantae > Streptophyta > Magnoliopsida > Solanales > Solanaceae > Nicotiana > Nicotiana undulata. The sequence continues at coordinate 42,953 of ML282304.1, read as the reverse complement.
CCTTGCACGGACTTGATCGAGGCTTCAAATCACATCAAACAACGTCGAAATCACGAATCACACTAAAATTCAACTTTATGAACTTTGAAACTTCTAACTTCCACATCTGATGTCGAAACCTATCAAATCACGTCCGATTGACCCCAAATTTTGCACTTTGACTTCCAGAATCGCATTCCGACCCCGATATCAAAATTTCCATTTCCGGTCAGATTCTTCAAAAACCTTCAAATTTCTATCTTTAGCCAAATGACTTCAAAATGACCTCCGGACATCCGAATTCACTTCCGATCGCGCTCTCAACTCCAGAACCACCATACGGATCTATTCCCAAACTCGGAATCCCAAACGGACATCTATATCACTGAAATGCGCTTCAAGCCAAACTTAGGAAATTCCTTCAAAAATGCTGACTTCCACAATATACGCCAAAACGCTCTCGGGTTATCCAAAACTCGGTCCGGACATACGCCCAAGTCCGAAATCATCATACGAACCTGCAGGAACCTTCAGATCCTGATTTCGAGGTCGTTTACTCTAAATTCAAATCTTAGTCGATTCTCCCAACTTAAGGCTTCCGAAATGAGAATTTTCCTTTCAATTTGACTCCGAACTTTCCGAATTTCAACTCCGACCATACGCCCAAGTCATAATACCTGAAATGAAGTTGTTCATGACTTCCAGCCCCTAAATGACGCGCTGGAGCTCAAAACGACCGGTCAGGTCGTTACAATGGGTAAGGCATTGGGTTTGAGTCCCAATGCGCCATATTGATGATATAATGATGACTAAAGGAAAATAATATATTTTTCATGAAAAAGCATGAAGTTTGTGCCACTTGATTTGTTCCATTATTGAAGTGAATTTGATAACAGTGCATAATAAGTCTAAAGACAAGTGGTTGACCAATGAACGTGGGCGTGCCAAATATCAAATAATAACAGTTATCATTATGGTAATTGTGAAAAGGAGAACAATAATGGTTCTTAAAATGGTCCTTCAAAGGTGAAGAAATATGTACCAATGTGGTCTGTTAATACGAGACACGTTCACGTGATTATAGTCAATTCGTTGAAAACGTGACTTGTGATAAGCATTGTAAATGCATGCTCATTCCTGAAAGTGAATGTAAAAATATATATGTGATTCAAATTATGCATAAGAATGTATTTATGCATGGTTAGATAAATACTACAACTCATCTCTAGTGGAGGTTTGAGAGAAAGAAAGATAAAGAACATTATTGTATGGTTACATGAATATGTCATTGGTCGGATACATGTGGTACACCATAAATATTTTTCCATGTCTTATAAAAAGTGATTAAAGGAAAAATTAAAGCAATAAAAGATTTTGCGTATGATGATTTTGACCATGACAATTATTATGATATGATTTTCTCCGTGAAGGAGATATTCACCATATGGATGGTGTGTCAAAAGAACTTGCAATACAAAATCAATTAAGAGCTCCGAAAGAGCGAATTTGTTACTACCCGGATTAATGAAATTGTTCTTGATATTTATATTGTAGTAAGTCTCAAAAAGAACTTTTTTTAGTTTCAAATATATTAGCCAAAAAGTGGTTGGCATATTGAGACTATAAATGAAAGAAAGATTGATTATCTTCATATTACTTTAACATACCGGGTAAATATAAAAGAATACCCGACTTTTCTTCTATTTGTAATACAGATGTATAAAGATGATGGAATCACTTGCCACAAGTAAATTAGATGTTTACTGAAATTTATATCAGTTGGCATGACCGGTTGGTCATCCTGGTTCAATTATGATGTGAAAATTAACTGAGAATTCATATTGGAATATATTGAAGGAATAGAATCTTCTTCAAGAATTCTCTTGTGCTGATTATTCTCATGATATACTAGTTAAGGTTGGGATCGAATACCTTAATTTTTGAACGAATAAAACGTGATATATATGGGCGCTGTCACCTGACATGTGGAGCATTTACTATTATATAATTTTAATAGATGCATCTACTGTATGATCACATGTGCGTTTGTTATCAACTTGCAGTTTGGATTTTGCAAGGCTGATTGCTCAAACTATTAGAGCAAAATTTCAAAGTATAAATTATGATGATTTATCTTGATAATGCTTGTTTAAATTCAAGTTGATTTAGCAGAAATTGAATGCCTCCAATTATAGCTAAACCATTGGTTATGAGAACAAAACTTCCAAATAGAAATTTGGTATAAAGTGTATTATTTAATATACAACAGCACTTGTACGCATCTAACCAAAGAGTTATGATAAATTCTCCCTATTTTAATTGGTTCAGGGTCAGGAACCAAATAATTTTTATCTAAAAATATGGATGTATTATATGATTTAATTGGTCCATCACAATGTACAACAATGGATCCCCAAAGAAAGTTGGAGATATGTGTTGGTGATCCCAACATTAAGGGGAGAAAATTGGCAGCTGAAAAGTGATACATTGAATGAATTATCATGAATACATCTAGATCCTCATACAAGAAAATGTGAACTTGAAGTTCAAGTGATAATTCATTTGTAAAATATTGCTAGGCGTATTTGTTGACCCAAAGCTAAATGTTATATTTCAGTTGCTAATGCTTCAAATAGAATAAAGTCCATGATGGACATAGTCTATGGAACGCATGAAGCGTGATAGACAAGGTTCTAATTTGGCAATACATGAAAAACTTGATATGCATATAATGAAAATCCTTGAAGGACTTACATTGTTCTGAAGCATAGTAAGGTTCCCAAGAAACTTATTAAATAAAGCTCCATCAAATCTTTATGTGGATTAGACCAATCATGGCGTACGCGATTTATTTTTGTGTCTAGTGCAATTGATGCACTAATGTATCTTGCTAGAACCATGAGTATAACAATATGCTAGCGAGATATAGTTTTACTCCTATGTGGAGATATTAAAATACTATTAGTGTTATATTACAAAAGAAGTCCTTGATATAGATTTGTTTATTCTAACAAATATTGTCAAGGTTATATTGGGCATACAAATGCAGGGCATTGTTCGTTGTTAAGATAACCTATTTGGCTGTGAGGGTACTGCCATATTATGATATTCAACAAGTTTCCAATTACATTGAAGACGATACTACATGCATAGCTCAATTGAAAGAAGGACTATCGAAGGAACAAAATGAAACGTATTTCACCAAAGTTCTATTTCAGACATGATTGATGTTCAACAAATTTGTTGATAATTTGACAAACTTCTTCACAAGGCATTGCCGACCTCAGCAATTGAGAGGTTGTTATATTAGATTGGAATTCATTGTCTCTGAAATATCAAGTGATATTTTTGTCAGGAGGAGTATAGCAATCGTTGCACTCTTTTTTCCTTAGCCAAGTTTTATCCCACTGGGTTTTCCTGATAAGGTTTTTAATGAGGCAACAAGCAATGCGTACTAACAGATATGTGTACTTTTTTTCCTTCACCAAGGTTTTTTCCTAGTAATGTTTTAACGAGGCACATTATTTATGGACAACCAATGGGGAGTGTTATGAAACATTATATTATGGTGGATGCCCATAACTCCTAAATGAATAACACCCATTACTCTTCTCCATTAACCTCCCACTACTTCTTATCATTATGGTTGTAACTACCATACCTCCATATGCTCTCCATGATCTTCCTCCGTGATCTCAAATGTTTAATGTCACGTTTATGATATTCTTATTTATACCTCTATGTAATACTATAAATAGAGGATGGAGTGATATTGTACACACTTGAATGTAGAAAAAATAAGATAGTTCTCTTGTCTATTTTCTTGTTTCATATTATTACTTTGAGCTTAGTTTTTAAACAATATCGATTATTAAGTTGTTTTTAAATGAAATTGTAGCTCTCAATATAAATTATAATCATATCAAACATTTAGAATAAATTTTTTATTTGATAATGCAAATAAAAAACATCGAACTGAAAAGTTTATATAAATAAAAAAATATAAAACATTAAAAATTTTGATCTTGGACTTTGGACATTGAATCTGATTTAAATGGAAATGACTACAAATAATATTCGAACCTAGTCTAGTATTATATTGAGATTAAATTAGTTACCGTAATTTTCAGTAGCAGGTCATTGAGGTAAGATTTCTCCTCTTCATATTTTTGTGATATTTGAGTCAAATATCATGTCTATATTTTATCCAAAATTTCTAGTGATTCTAAACGTTATTTTTTAGATTATGTCTTTTGAACTGAAAAGTATTTGTTTGCAGTTAACTGTAATTGTTTTAATTAGATCAATGTTTCTTTTTGGTCAAGAATGTGTTGGCTGCGTACAGCTTCTGTTATTGCAACATCAGCCAGACATCCCTGTAAAACAAAATCTTCAGGAATATATATATATATATATATATATATAAACTGTATTGTAGTAAAAATTGTACTAAATAAACATATAATTATTCTTAATTTATACTATATGTATTATATTAAAGCTTATTATTGTCAGTGGCGCGCAGTTATGATATGATTCGGTTAAACTCAGTAACTTTGGTCTAAACTATATATTTGCCTTAAAAATTTCATTGAACATGTATAAATTTTTAATTTAGAGTCTAATAACATAAACAAAGTAAGTGGGTGTTTAGACATAATAATTTTAAAATTCCGAGAAAAGTGGAAAAAAAAATTCAAGTGAAAATGATATTTGAAAATTAGAGTTGTGTTTGGACATAAATATAATTTTGGGTTGTTTTTGAAGTTTTGTGAGTGATCTGAGTGAAAATTTTGAAAAAATAGCTTTTTGGAGTTTTCACATTTTCGAAAAATTTCAAAATTCATCTTCAAGTGAAAATTTAAATTTTATTGTCAAATACTGATTTAAAAAAAAAGTGAATTTTTTTTGACAAAAAGTAAAAAATTTCTTTTATACAAACGAACTCTAAAATCTCGAATTTACAAGGTTTAAAGCTAGATAGATCTCTTTCAATGATCAGTCTTTCTCCTCCTCTCATTCTTTTTGCCTCTCTTTTTGCTTTCTCATTGATCTATCTTTCCTTTCTCAGGTCTTACCTGCTTTAAATAAACTGTACCTAACTGCAGTTACAGTTGCACTGCATTTATTTGTTCCCTAGCTACTTTGATTATCTTGACTTTAATTAAATGTCTGTTTGAATGGTCAACTGAAATATGTCTTTGTTCTTTTCCATGAAATGAATGCAATTATATTTATAAATTTTAGTTCTGTCTGCTAAAATTTTGTTTGTTTACATTGTCTGTTTCAAATCTAGATTATGGTGGAGGTGGTAGCCTAGCTATAGCAAGGTATATATAATTTTTCAATTCAAGATGTATTCTCATAATACAAATATTGTTGTTGTTGTTGCAATTTTAATTACCATATTAAATAATTAAATTATAATTTATATCATGTTAATTTTTGTTTATGGATTCACAAAATAAGAACAAACTCACATTTTTCTATTATGATCACAGGAAGCACAATATTATTTCAACTATTAAACTAATATTCAGTCGGCGACACTATAATACGTATGATGTACGTAGTATTACAAAAGCTACTAGAGCAATTACAACTGCTAAGAGCTCGTTTGGTCACGAAATTTTTACTTTTTTTTTTTTTTTTACTTGAAGATATTATAGAATTTTTCGAAAATTTTAAAAACTTTAAAAAATTATTTTTCAAAATTTTCAATCAGACCACTCGTAAATATTTAAAAAAATCTAAACTATATTCATGTCAAAACACAACTTTAATTTTCAAATATTATTTTTACTTAAAAAAAATTCACTTTTTTTCTCGGAATTTGACAATTCTTATGTCCAAACGCCCACTAAGTTTTTCATGCATGCACGTGATTAGAGTCAATTCTTAACGTAAATAAAAGAAACTATAAATTAGTTACTCTAAGACATAAGCATTTGGAATTAAGTGAAAGAATCCAAGAAACCACAGGTTTGGTTTTGTTGCAGAAAGACAGGTGAACTGGCAAAAAAGACATAATGGCAAATAGGAGTGGAAGATTGGAGAGTAATAATAGCAATGACCGACAAGCGTGGGGTTGTCTTGTCATGTCAAATTAAACTACTTCATTTAATGTTCCTCCTCTCGCTTATGCTATCAAACAACAACAACATACCAAATAATATCTGATCATACCGTAAGTTGGATGATCGTGCGTATGCAAATCTTATCCTTACTTTGTGAAGATAAGGATGTTCATGGTTCAATTTGAATCGTTTTTTCTTAAAAAGAAATCAAACCAAGTAAGTCGGTTTTTCAAATACTTGAACCAAACCAAGTAAGTCGATTTTTCAAATACTGGAACCAAACCAAACCAATTAAGTCGATTTTTTATCGATTCGATTTCAATTCTATTTTTGTCGATTTTTCAGTCTTTTCGGTTATTCATCGGTTTTTCTCTTAAATATGAGACACACTACCAAACACATATTTCGGCGACTACATTTTCAATGTAACACTGTTAAATCAATTGCTCTTCGAGAAATCTATCATTTACCAAGATATATTGATGATAATTGAATCAAGTAGTGATGAATAATTAAAGTACTCAATTAAAAATCGATTATTTTTAACACGAAATAAATATTTTTACTTACCAAAAAAAAACTACCAATCAAACTAAAATGTAAAGGCAAAGAATTAGATTATTATAATAACAAAGAACTAGATTAAAAATATAAATGACTAAAATGTACCATAAAATATTAAAAACTTTTTATAAAATATACATATATATATATAGGTGTAATAATAAATGTAAATAGCTAATTTTATAGTCGGTATGGTTCGACTTTTTCGGTTATTTTTTTATTAAAACCAAAACCAAAACAAATTTGATCGGTTTTTAAAATTCAAAACCAAAACTAAACCAAACCTAAAAAGTATCGGTTTTTTCGGTTTGGTTCGGTTTTCGGGATTTTATGAACACTTCTATGTGAGGATAGAGAGGTTAATTTCAATGGACCATCGTCTCAGAAAAGTATAAGCACCACATTAATGAAAATATAGACAAGAAGAGACAGTACCAAAAATATATATAAAAGTAGAATAAAAATAATAAGATGGTAAGATGATTAACAATGAAAGAAAACAATGGTTAGGAAAGCGAGAGTGCATACCAATACTACTGTTATGAACACTCTAGACTACCTACTCTACTACCCTAATTCTCGACCTCAATACCTTCCTATCAAAAATTATGTCTTCAATCAGCTAAAACTATGTCATGTCCTGCCTAATCACTTCTCCATTCGCTTATATGAATATGATATTTATATGTTTGTAAACATGTTATTAACCGTAGAAGTAAATATTTTCTAATACTAACAACAGTTTATTTCACATCAGATAGGATATTAGAATTTAGAACGTGTATAAAATTTAAGAAGATAGAACTTTTCACATGTAAGTTGAATATTTTTTATTTTAAATCGTTTGAAAAAGAATATACCTATTACTCAAAAAGGCGGATCTAAAATTTAAATTTTATGGGTTCATTCTGTAAAGTTTTTAATATTGAACCATTGTATTTTTCTTAACCCATCACTAATGCCTTGCATCCGCCTCTAATTACTCATGTTGTTTAAAAAGGATGAAAGGTATTACTACTATTTAGGGAGTTGATAATTGGCTTAATGTATGTATATTTTAGTGTAAATTGCCTCATACTTTGCTCATGTCTCGTAGATTTGATATGTTTAATATGATGATTTGTGCTAAATAATAGTATTTCTATGTGTAGGAATCATTTGGATGCAATTTGGGACGAAACAACGCGAATTGGAGCAAAATCGGAGCAAAAATACAAAAGTCAAATTTTGAGGGCCACAGCCAGCGTGGGGCGCTGGCTGTGGCGCAATTTTCAGAATGTATATTTTTTTTAGCGACTGGATGCTCGGGACGTGAATGTTGCCTACTTCTACTAGGATTCGAATATTTTGACTACAAGACACCCACAACTCATATAAAAGCACCCTAAACCTATTTTGAAGAGGGAGAACATGATTTTGGAGAGGGAACGAAAGAGCAACACACTTGGAAGCACGGATTTGATCAATTCTTCCATATCTTTTCTAGTACTATGTTTGAAAATATTATTTTTGATGATTGTATGAACATGTGTGGCTAAGAACCCTATTGTTCTAGGGTCATGGGTGAAACATGAATGTTATATTTGAAGTTTAATTTGACGAAGTTGATTTTATCATATTGGGTTGTTTATTTAATTATGTTTTTATTTATTTTACTGAGTAGCTAATAGTGAAATACTATCTACGAGTCTAGAGTTGAACTCGAAAATGGGAATTCTAGATTGCATAAAGAATTAAATAGAGCAAGTTCTCGAACACGAGCATCGGGGAACGGATTCGCAATTAGGATAGACACATACCTAATTGCCTTGCTTGGTTGAAATACAGGAATTGTAAATGCATTCTTGTTAATCTTGGTTCCGTAGACATATAGGCATTAAGTTAACTTGAATAGGCGAATAAGAACTCAAAAGATTCTTATGAGTAATATCAACCCTGTCAATCAACAATCCAGATAATTCAATTACTTATTTTAAGCCAAGAATATAACACGATTGTTAGTTAGCCCGTGACCCTGGAATATCCTCTCCTATTGATTGTTACTCGAAATTGCTATTTGTTTTGGTTGATTCTCTAGTTAATTGAGTACTTAGTATTCTTAGGTAGTAACTTAGTTAATTATATCTTTTGTGATAACTCTCTTGAATTGATAAGTTACTTTAGTTGAATCTGTTAAAAGTTAATCATAAGTCTTCGTGGGACGATACTCTACTCACTACTTTATTACTTGACGACCACGTATACTTGCGTGAGTGTGTTTGGCCGCAACAAGTTTTTGGCGTCGTTGCCGTGGACTTAGAAATTAGCTATTTGACTGAGTTAAACTCTTATTAATTATTTGTTCAAGTTTTAATTGTTTGCTTTGTTTGTGTTAACGCATGCTCTTCTCTTGAATGTGGAGGAGTAGAAGCTCAAACAACCTCCTTCCTCTGGATACAGAAATTGAACGCACACTTCATAGAGAAAGGAGGGAGGTCGAAGCTAGAACGAGAATAGAAAGAGAGTTGGACATCGTAGTTCAACCACAACCAATAGAGATGGCAGGTAATGAGGAGCGCCCGGTGATAGAGGCTGCAAGGCCCAATCTTGCTAATATGACTCAGGCTATCGTGAAGCTTGATATCACGGGGCATTTGGAACTCAAACAGTACATGGTACAGCTGATTCAGTCCACAGGGCAGTATGTGGGTCTATCTCATGAAGACCCACAGAGGCATATTCAGAACTTCTTGGAAATCACGGACACTTATAATTATCCGAGCTGACATTATTTCCCTTTTTACTATTGGGGGAAGCTAAGGAATGGTTGCAAAAGGAGCCCGCAAATTCAATCCGCACTTGGGATGATTTAGCAAGGAAATTCTTAATCAAGGTTTTCCCTACTAAAAAGACAAAAACGCTGAGGAGCCAAATTCTTGGGTTTCAACAACGAGATGGCGAGACACTTCGTCAAGCTTGGGAAAGATACAAGAAGCTACTCAGAGACTGCCCACATCATTGTCAGACTGATGAGGTATTGGGGCACACTTTTGTTGATGGGATAGACGAAGCATCAAAGATGAATCTTGACTCAGCTTGTGGGGGTATTTTCATAGCCAGGCCGTACGTGAAATTCAACTCTTGCTCAATAACTTCACTGCTAATGATCATAGTTGGCAAGGAGATGGGGATGCAAGAAGATAAATTAAATAGAAGGCAGCCGGGGTAATTGAGCTTGATGACTTTTCAGCCATGAGAGCAGATACTGCAAAGCTGGCAAATCAGATGAACAGAATGACAATGCAACATACACAACATATGCAATATGTACAGTAGATGTATATTTGCTGCGATTTATGTGGTGACAGTCATGTGAGTGACATGTGCCCCACGAATCCTGAATCTATATATTAATGTGGGGCAAAAAAACAGGGGTCCAATGAATCAAAATGCACAATACGGGAACACTTACAATCCAAATTGGAGAAATTATCCTAACTTTTTATGGGGCGGAAATCAACAAAATCAGAATCAATATAGACCCCAAGGTAATTTCAGTCAGCCCCAGAAACCACATGATGTTTTAGACGTCAATACCACACAATAATATATGTTAAATGTGTGGTACCCAATTTTTCGAGTGTTGTCTCACAAGAAGAACCTGATTCTTCTTGGTCTTCCAACTTCTACTGGTGCTGAATAATAAATGCAATAAAGTAAAAACACAGAGATTTTTACGTGGAAAACACCTGGCTCAAAAGGTGAAAAAACCACGACCTACTCCTCAGTAGGATTTGCTCAAACTCTTCACTAAAAAATCTGAGCCAAACGGACTTACAAAATAAACTCTTTTGTAATCCTAGGACTAACTCTAATCCCTTCGTATTAACTAGCCTCTAGCTAATTTCTACAAGCTTCAAGTTAACTCTAACTTGAACAATGTGTACCTATTACAACAACTTCTAAGAAAGATGAAATGATACAATATTAAAACTCCTACTACAATCAACTAGACTCAATACACAAACAATGCAACTGGTTCTTCTAGTTGATCTATAGCCTTTGTATCGCACAATAATTCTGCTTGCAAATTAACTCTGGGAATTTTGCTTTCAAATTTTGATTCACTTCAGTACTTGTGCGTCGAGAATTCTAGCAAAAATACTTCGAATATTTATAGATTCAGTTGTTGAGTTTGTCGTTCAGTTCTAGTCCAACTCTTCCTGGATAAAAGAGTTCGTATCAAACTCAACTTCCTTCCTTTGTTACTTTCCTTGCTGAATTCAACTTCTATCCTCTTATCAGTTTGCAACCTTTTCGCATTAGGAGACAATCTCTTGGTTCAGTGATACTTCACAATCACACATATCTCCTATGCATATTCGGTTCATGTGCCAACTATTTAGTTCAAGAATGTGTGCTCTGATGGACCTGGTTCAACTGGTCAGACATTTGTCAATCTTCAAAACTATGCAGTGACTTGGTTCAACAAATTCCCCATTTTTGATGATGACAAACTCTGTGATTAATCTTGTATACACTTCAAACACTTTGTACGATTTTAAGCATTAATCATAGAGAAACCAGGTTCATTAGGTTATAAATATCACTTTGAATTTTTTTTGAAAAAGTCATCTCAGCAACAGATATATCTTTCCCCTATTGGCATCATCGAAAAGTTGCAAAATGATACACTTACCAGAATTATTAATTATTACTCATGGCCATCTGAGGCAACTACAGGTGCAAAGCATGATTAATCAACACAAGAAACCTATAAATGTAAGCTAAATAAGAAATTGAGACAAGTCAAAAATTAAACAGCATATTCATTGATTAGGAACGAACATCAAACACTAGACAATTAAAAACAAAAACAACCAAAAACCATGAGCAAAAAACAGAGTAATCAAAACAAAAACTGAAACAAGTCCCGAACTGGGCACTGAAGGGTTATTGGGTAGCTATGGACAGCCTAAGGATGGGAAGGTGCAGAGGAGGTTGTGGTCTTGGATTGTAGAAGAGAAAGCGTCAGCTGAAGAACACCCTCGTTCTTTTCCTTCTCTTTTGCTAATTCAGCCCTGAGAGCATCCCGCTCAGCTTCAACCTCAGTCACATGAGATTTCAAACGGAGGATCTCCATATCCTTGATCTCGCTGTCCTGTACCAAAGTTCTTACTTTGCTGTTGACTGGATGCTTCCTAGATGAACTAGGTTCATCTGCAGGAACATTGACAATGTAATCACATGTCAGCAAAGTCTCCTTCCCAAAATAATCCTTGGCAGTCGCCATTTCAGCCTTCTTCGCATGAACCTCAAAATGTGCAAGCACAACTGTCAAAATGAATCCATATGGGATTGCATGTGCTTTTTGTTCCATTCACAACTTTGTACAAGAGTTGGATGATGAAAGCTGGCCAATTGATTTGCTTTCCCCTGTACAGACACTATCAGAGTCAGATCCATATAGTTGGCTATGTGCCTTCTTTCCTGTCTGGGCAGCAAGATTTTGATGACAAACTCAAAGAACAACTTGTGCTTTGGATTCATTTCACTTTTGTAGACCGGCCTGGGTTAAATCTCCCTCTCATTGTCACTGAAGAATTTGGTGATGTTGATTGCTGAGGCCATCCCATCTAGACAAGGCCATCTCTGCCTTGTGTAGTCCTCATAGCCCTCAGCTGGTATGTTTAGAATTTCACCCAGCTCTTTAGCATCAAAAAAAACTTTAACTCCTTTGACCATAGAGGTGACCCTGTCGTCTTTGACAATGACATTTCCCATGAATTCCACCAATTCAGCCCTTGCCAGCCTGCCTTCCATGCGAAGGACCATGTCCTTCCATCCCTGCATGTCTAGAGTGTCCTGCAGGTATCTCATTCCAGGCTCCTCTAGATCTTTGAACAACTTGCCCTTAAAGATTGTTCGCTTGCCAAACATTATGATTCTGTCAGTATCCACATCATCTTCCTTGTCCTCTTCTCAACTCCAGTCTGCATCATCATCTTTCTCCACAACCTTCATTTTCTTTGCCTTTGACTTGGTCCTTTTGGCAGTGCTTGGAGTTGCGGCGGACACATCAGCTGACTTCTTTGAAGAAGCCTTAGCCTTTTTGGGTTTTGGTGTCCCAACAACAACTGGAGAAATCTGTTCCTCTTGTTGGACCAGGTCCAACGTCTCCTCTTCAATAACAATAGCCTCAACAGGCTCTCCAATCTTAGCTTTTACCTTTGCCGCCTTCTTTTTCGTGCTCTCTTGCAGAGCCTCCTCCAACTTTTCTTCTTCTTCTCTCATACTATTACGAGTAGCACGCACCTTAGGGACAGGAGCATCAGCAAGTAGCTTTACTCTTCTTTGGAGGAATTGGGGTAGATGCTTTCTTGGACTTCTGAGTCCTCCTTTTCTTGGGGTTATAGGACTCCCACAGTTTCTTTAGCCTTTCAGCCAATGTCTCATCCCCAGATGAACTAGGTTCATCTACTCCTTTCCTCAAGCTTGCTAGACCTGTTGCGGCCTCCTCAACTACACTTCCCCCTAACTCTGTGACTTCATGTCCAACATTCTCAGGAGTGGGACCACAGATAGCCAGTGTGGTGCCATCCTCCCCAGATCCCCTTAGAACTCCATCTCCACCCTCTCTCTCAAGAATTTTTCCTTTTCCCAATTCTCTTTGCCTACTCGGCACTTCAACATCTACCACCGACCCAACCAGAACAAACCTATTCTCAACATTAACAGATTCAGAGATAGCATCAAGATTACCTTGTTCAGAAGTTGATGAACCAGGTGCTTCCTCCTCGTTGGCTGATTTAAACGATTCACTTGATGATCCTGACTTAGAACCTTTGTCAGCTTCAATAAGTTCCTCCAAGAATTTTGCCCTAGACCCAGAAGCAACAGATTTCCTGGCAAGAACTTTGACACGACGATTCTTGGGTGCAGGAGTAGGGTTTGGTGTGGGTTCAGGAATAGGTGTGTTTTTAGGGGTTGACGAATTTTCTGGTGATTGAGAACTGTATACAGATGGAGAGTTAGATTCATATTCAGAATTTCCTCCATCGTAATCACGATTAGGTGATGAAGTAGAAGAAGAAGCAGGTGGTGGTGAGGACATGATTGTGTGTTGTTAGGAAGAAAAGGTGAGTGATCAGTTTTGGTTTGTGTAGAATGAGTTGAACTTGGTTCGACGGTTACTTTATGAAGAGAACAATAATGATGATCCTTTTATAAGATGTGGCTAGAGAGATCACAACGGCAGAGTATTAGCTCAAGTGGGAGTCTAATCGATATAGGACTGACATTGATTAGACAATTATTTCCCCCTAAAACTAGGCTAATTAAGTGAGATGGGACTTCTTGAAACTGGTTCAATTTTGGGTAGTACGAAGTATTGAAGTTGAACCATAAGTAGATAGAGTCCTGCTCATGGATGACTGTACTTGATTTAATAAATGAATGGAGATGAGAACATACCTCGTCAGTCAGATGAACCAGCACGGATGAACCAAGTTCATCATGTTAAAGTATTTAATTTGCCTCAATTATCAAAGATAGAGAAACATCATTAGCAACTAGGAAATCATATTAATACATGGAAAAAGAGTATGGCAATAAAGACATGATACTGAGCAATGATTAATCTGATTAAGTACCTAATTAGAATTTTCTAGCCAAAACAAAATAATTTTTTTTCATGTTTTGTACTTCACTTAAGTGATCTTAATCATCCCTAATTCAAGCTTGTTTCTCTAAAAATGCTCCCTACTAAGTGCTTTAGTGAATATGTCAGCAATTTTATGATCAGTAGCACAAAATTCTATTGAGATAATTCCTTTTTCATAGTTATCCCTTAGGAAATGATGCCTAACATCTATGTGCTTAGTTCTCTTATGATAAACCGGGTTCTTCATCATACTAATAGCACTAGTGTTATCATAGAAAATAGAAATGCATCCCACATCTACACCAAAATCTATGAGTTGTTGCTTGATCCATAACAACTGGGATCATGAAGTTGCAGCCACATATTCAGCCTCAGCAGTAGACAGGGCTACTGAATTTTGTTTCTTGGTGGCCCAAGAGACAAGGCAAGAGCCCAAAAAGTGAGTCATGCCTGAAGTACTTTTCCTGTCAACCAGGAATCAGCATCAACATATCCTACAAGGTCGAAATTACTACCTTTAGGATACCAAAGGCACAAATCAGTGGTGCCTTTCAGATATCTCAAAGTTCTTTTTACTGCAGTGAGGTGGGACTCCTTTGGATTTGCCGAAAACCTAGCACACAGTCCCACGCTGAACACAATATCAGGTCTGCTGGCAGTGAGATATAATAGAGACCCAATCATCCCTCTGTATAGCTTCTGATCAACGGATGAACCAGGTTCATCCACATCCAATTTGGTAGCTGTGGCTATGGGGGTGTCTATTTCCTTTGAGTCCTCCATTTTAAACTTCTTGAAGAGTTCTTTCACATACTTTTGTTGATGAGTCATTGTTCCATGTGGGTTTTGCTTGATTTGCAAGCCTAAGAAGAAGTTTAGCTCACCCATCATACTCATTTCAAACTCACTCCCCATAAGTGTAGCAAATTCCTTACTCGGTTTTTCAGTAGTTGCTCCAAATATAATATCATCAACATATATTTGCACAATCAGAAGATCCTTCCCCTTTTTGTTAAGGAACAAAGTACTATCAATTTTGCCTCGTTTGTACCCATGTTCCAGCAAGAATTTTGATAATCGCTCATACCATGCTCTAGGTGCTTGTTTGAGACCATAAAGAGCCTTGTCAAGTTTATATACATGATCAGGTGACTCTTTGCTTTCAAAACCTGGAGGTTGTTTGACAAATACATCTTCCTTCAAATATCCATTGAGAAAGGCACTCTTAACATCCATATGATGGAGAGTGAATTCCATATGTGCAGCAAATGCTATAAGAAGTCTGATTGCCTCCAATCTTGCCACAGGAGCAAAGGTCTCATCATAGTCAATTCCTTCTTCTTGACTATACCCTTGAACAACTAGTCTTGCCTTATTTCTTGTAACAGTTCCATCCTCATCGAGCTTGTTCCTGAAGACCCACTTCGTGCCAATCACTGATCTGTCTAGTGGCCTGGGTACCAAGTGCCATACTTGACTTTTTTCAACTGATTCAGATCCTCTTGCATGGCATTTACCCAATCAGCATCTTGTAGGGCTTCACCAATGTTCTTTGGTTCGATTAAGGATAGGAAGGCATCAAACGCACACAGATTTTTCAAGGAAGCTCTTGTTTTGATTCCGGATGACAAATCTGTTATGATGTTCTCAAGAGGGTGAGAACTCTGATATCTGTGTGGTTTGAGTACTAGTAGTTCACTTCTGGATAGTTCCATGTTGTTTTGTTGTTGTGGAATAGAATCAGGGCCAGGATTCACATGTTGAGTTCCCCCTGTCATGTTGCTTGGGGTAGTTGGACCTGGTCCATCACCTGTTCCATCTTTCATGGGTTCTTCAACATGTTCACTACTTCTCACCAGTCCAAGCTCCTCATCTTCTGGTTCCTGTCTCTCAGAAAGAGTGTTAGTTTCATCAAAGACAACATGCACACTCTCTTCTACACACATAGTTCTTTTATTGTACACTTTATAGGCTTTACTATGTGATGAATATCCCAAGAATACTCCCTCATCACTTCTGGGATCAAATTTACCTAAGGAATCTTTTCCATTATTGTGCACATAACAATTACATCCGTAAGCCCCAAGATGGGATATGTTGGGTTCTCCCTTTGAGTAATTCATAGGGAGTTTTCTCTACTAGTGGCCTGGTCATGCATCTATTGATTATATAGCAAGCAATGTTTATTGCTTCTGCCCANCCATGTCTTCAAGAGTTCTATTCTTTCTTTCCACAACCCCATTTTGCTGTGGGGTTCTAGGGGAAGAAAAGCTTTGATTGATACCATGTTCATCACAAAACTCAGCAAACTTAGCATTTTCAAACAGTACCATGGTCAGATCTTATTGATGCTAGTTGATGTCCTAACTGATTTTGAGTTTTCTTAACAAATGCGATGAACATACCAGAAATAAGGTCCACGTGAACCTTGAGTAATCATCAACTAACACCATCACATATTTCTTACCACCTCTGCTCAGAGTTCTCATTGGACCACACAGATCCAGATGAACCAGTTCCAACGTCCTGGTGGTACTGACCATTTTCTTACTTTTGAATGAGGATCTTACCTGCTTCCCCCTTGCACATGCCTCACAAACTTTGTCTTCCTTGAAATTAATGTTAGGGAGTCCCACCACTAAGTCCTTAGAGACTAATTTGTTAAGCTGATTTAGACCTGCATGTCCAAGTCATTTGTGCCAAATGAGGGGATCATTGTCCAAAACACTTAAGCAAGTGAGTTCATTTTCAGACACTGTGGACAAGTCTATGACATAGATATTATTCATTCTCTTTCCCTACAAGAAAATCTTGTCAGTAAGCAAGTTAATCACAAAACATTTTGCGGAAGTGAAAGCAACCAGGTTACCTCTGTCACACAATTGTGACACACTGATCAGGCTATATTTCAAGCCATCTATCAAGTACACATGTTCGATGGAACGTGTGTCATCCTTATCTACTTTGCCAACCCCTATAATTTCACCTTTCTTTCCATTTCCAAAGGAGACATTTCCTCCTTTGAGGTTTTCAAGTGAAAGGAACTGTTCCTTGTTCCCTGTCATATGCTTAGAGCAGCCGTTATCCAAAAACCAAATTTGGTTGCTTCCTATCACTTGTACCTACAAAAGGAAATCAGGGTTTAGTTTTAAGAACCCAAACTAGTTTGGGTCCTTTTCTATGAGAGAATGGATGAATCAAATTTTTTTGGCCCAATTTGGTAGCCAGTTTTTCTTTTTGACAAACCTCTCATTTTTTCGACTGGCTTGTTCTTTTGCAGTACACTCATATTTGTAGTGGCCAGTCTTACCACAGTGGATGCATATTTTATTTTTAGGAAGAGTGAGATACTTGCTTTTGGGATCCCACTTGGGCAATTGACTCCCAAAACCAAGCCCTCTCCTGCTGCTACTATGATTCTCTTGAAGCCATGTCAAGGCATCAAAGAATTTATTCCATTTACAATTTCTATCTAATTCATGTTTGACTTTGCCAAGCTCTTCTTTAAGTGATCTTATATGTTCATCCTTGGCATACATTTCATCTTTTAGTTTTCCCAAATTTTCTTCTAACATGACATGAGAGTGATCAACAACCTTTTTACTGGATCCTAATCTAGGTTTTAAGTTCTTAGATTTTAGTTCTAGAATCTCAGTCTCAAGTGGATGAACCTGGTTCAACAAGACAGTGTTTTTCTTTTCAGGTTCACTGACTCTAATTTCCAGGTTCATGCACCTTGATTTTAGCATTGCACATTCTTTAGAGAGTTGATCCTTCTCTTTGGTTGTTTCCTCAAAATCATCTATGAAATCAAGTAGCAACTCAGAGAGTTTTTCTTTAGATAGGAACTTTATTTTGTTTTTAAGATGGCAGATACTTACCTCTGGTTCTTCATGTGATTCCTAATCAGATTTTCCAATTGCCATGAGCGCCTGATCTTCAGTCTCCCCATCTTCTGATTCCTCATCTGAACTTTCCCCCCAAGCAGCAACCATAGCCTTAGTTGTGGTTTTCTTGGGTTGGACCAGTTCCTTCTTCCTGTTCCTTCTTTCATATCTCTCCTTTTTCCATTCTACTTCCCACTAAGGACAGTTTTTGATGAGATGGTCAGTCTTACCATATTTGTAGCATCCCTCGTTGGTTGGCCTTTCTGGAGATTTTACTTTGTTGTAGTTTCCTCCTCTAGAGATGTCGTTCTTCCTCATGAGAAAGTTTCTGAATTCTTTGGTGATCATGGCCATCTCACCTTCTTCCAGATCTGCTCCCTCAGTGATTCTCAGTGCTAGACTCCTCTCCTTATTTGGACCATCCATCTTCATTGTCTGTCTTCTGAGTTCATAGGCAGTGAGGTTTCCAATCAGCTCATCCAATCTTAGGGTTGCCATATTTTTGGATTACTATATAGTAGTGATTTTGCTTTCCCAGGAAATTGGCAAGACCCTTGTCAGGATTTTCTCAACCCTGTCCTCTTCAAGAATGACTCCTACAAGACACCTCTTGTGTAAATCTCTTTGATAGTCTCTCCTTCTTTCATATTGAAGTTTTCATACTGAGAGTATAGTAGAGTACCTCTAGACCTCTTTACCTGAGGTGTTCCTTCATGGGCTACTTGTAGAGTATCCCAGATTTCTTTGGTTGTGGTGCAACTTTAGATTCTGCTGTATTCATCTGGACCTAATCCACAAACTAGCCACTTCTTGGCCTTAGCATTCTTCTCCCATTTCTTCAGATCTTCAGAGTGAAATCATCCCTAGTCTTTAGTACATCTAAACCTTCAGCAATCTTCTTCATTGTAGCTAGAGGTCCATCAGTGACTATGTCCCAGAGTTCATAGTTTTCTCCAATCAGGTGGTTCTTCATCATGTTCTTCCACCAAGAGTAGTACTGGCCATTGAAGAGTGGTGGCCTTGCAGTTGATTGACCTTCCCAGTTCCCAGGTGGTGCACTCATTTTGATCTTTTCCAAGGTGTTAGCCTTTTCAAGGATAACCTGCTCTGATACCAATTGATGTTTTAGACGTCAATACCACACAAGAATATAGGTTAAATGTGTGGTACCCAATTTTTCGAGTGCTGTCTCACAAGAAGAACCTGGTTCTTCTTGGTGTTCCAACTTCTACTGGTGCTGAATAATAAATGCATTAAAGTAAAAACACAGAGATTTTTACGTGGAAAACACCTGGCTCAAAAGGTGAAAAAACCACGACCTACTCCTCAGTAGGATTTGCTAAAACTCTTCAGTAAAAACTCTAAGCCAAACGGACTTACAAAATAAACTCTTTTGTAATCCTAGGACTAACTCTAATCCCTTCGTATCAACTAGCCTCTAGCTAATTTCTACAAGCTTCAAGTTAACTCTAACTTGAACAATGTGTACCTATTACAACAACTTCTAAGAAAGCTAAAATGATACAATATTAAAACTCCTACTACAATCAACTAGACTCAATACACAAACGATGCAACTGGTTCTTCTAGCTGATCTATAGCCTTTGTATCGCACAATAATTCTGCTTGCAAAATAACTCTGGGAATTTGTCTTTCAGATCTTGATTCACTTCAGTACTTGTGCGTCGATAATTCCAGCAGAAATACTTCGAATATTTATAGATTCAGTTGTTGAGTTTGTCGTTCAGTTCTAGTCCAACTCTTCCTAGATGAAAGAGTTCGTATCAAACTCAACTTCCTTCCTTTGTTACTTTCCTTGCTGAATTCAACTTCTATCCTCTCATCAGTTTGCAACCTTTTCGCATTAGGAGATAATCTCTTGGTTCATTGATACTTCACAATCACAATTATCTCCTATGCATATACGATTCATGTGTCAGCTATTCAGTTAAAGAATGTGTGCTCTGATGGACCTGGTTCAACTGGTCAGACATTTGTCAATCTTCAAAACTATGCAGTGACTTGGGTCAACACCACCCCAAAAATCAGAAGAAAGTACGAATGACTTGCTAAAGAAGTTGTTGCTTGACAATCAACAGCTCAGGACTGATTTCAGAAATCTTGAGAGGAAAATGGGGCAGTTAGTAGTAAATCAAAATACTAGACCTGCAGGTGCTCTTCCCAGTGATACAGAGAAAAATCCTCAAGTTAATGTAGTTACACTCAGAAACGGGAGGGAGCTGGAGGAAGTGCCAAAGAAGAGAAAGGACAAGCCTATACCTGAGGGGGAGCTGATCCCTAAGGAAACACACAAGGCAAAGAAAAATAATGCAGGTTCAGAGCCAGTGGAGGCTGACAGGCCACCACCACCTTTCCCCCAGAGATTGCAGAAAAAGAATGATGATCGCATGTTCAACAAATTTCTCTCTATGCTGAGCCAAGTTCAATTAAATATTCCATTGGTGGATGTACTTCGTGAAATTCCAAAATATGCTAAGTACATAAAAGATATAGTGGCTCACAAGAGGAAATTGACTGAGTTTCAGACAATTGCACTCATTGAGGAGTGCACTTCAAGGGTCCAAAACAAGCTTCCTCAAAAGCTTAAGGATCCTGGCAGCTTCACCATCCCTGTGCAAATCGGTAATACTGATGTGGGTCGTGCTCTTTGTGATTTGGGGGCGAGCATAAATCTAACGCCCTTATCCTTGCCTAAGAAATTGTACTGTGATGTTGCAATTAGCTGATAGGTCTATAGCCTACCCTGAAGGAGTGATTGAAGATGTGCTGCTACAAATTGGGAAATTCATCTTCCCAGCTGACTTCATTATTCTAGATTGTGAGGCTGATGAAAAAGTTCCAAGCATATTGGGCCGACCTCTCTTGGCTACTGGTGATGCAATAATTAAAGTGAGAGAGGGAAAAATGATTGTGAGGGTGGACGACGAGGAAACAATCTTTAATGTCTACAAAGCAATCCGACTTCCCCGCCACTATGAGGAGTTCTCCATGATATCTGTTGTGGAGGTGGATGAGAAACTTCTTGACATGAGTGTATATCTAGATGATTCTCTAGAAAAAGCACTCATGTTGTTCGATAGCGTGATGATTGATGATGAGGTTGAGGAGATGATGCATATCCTAGATGCATCGTGTGCTTACATTTAGTGAACGCACTCGTTTGAACCCCTTAATAGGCCGAGTGGGCCTTCTCCAAAGCCATCAATTGAAGAAGCTCCAAAATTGGAGCTTAAACCCCTACCCCCTCACCTTCAATATGCTTATTTGTGTAGTTCTGACACTTTACCTGTTATTGTTTCTTCTAACTTGTCTGGATTGTAGGAAGAAAAGTTATTGAGAGTGCTACGTGAGCACAAGAGAGCAATTGGGTGGACAATGTCTTACATAAAGCATTAGTCCACCTTTCTGCATGCATAAAATCCTCATGGAGGAAGGACACAAGCCAAGTGTAGAGCATCAACGCCGACTAAATCCAATCATGAAAGAGGTGGTAAGAAAAGAAGTGATTAAGTGGCTTGATGCAAGTATTGTATTTCCAATATCTGACAGCAAATGGGTAAGCCCCGTTCAATATGTACCTAAGAAAGGGGGGATGACTGTGGTGGTTAATGAAAATAATGATTTAACTCCTATAAGAACTGTCACTGGGTGGAGAATTTGCATCGATTATAGAAAATTGAACAATGTCACCTGGAAAGACCACTTTCCCCTCCCCTTTATTGACCAAATGTTTGATAGATTAGCTGGCCAGGAATACTACTGTTTCCTTGATGGTTATTCGAGGTATAATAAGATTTCTATAGCCCATAGGACCAAGAGAAAACCACATTTACATGTCCCTATGGTACGTATGCGTTCAAGAGAATGCCCTTTGGTCTCTGTAATGCACCTGCGACTTTTCAAAGGTGTATGATGGCTATTTTTACTGACATGGTTGAAATATTTGTAGAAGTGTTCATGGATGACTTCTCTGTGTTTGGATGTTCTTTCGATAATTGTTTAATGAATCTTGATAAAGTGCTTGCTAGGTGTGAAGAGACAAACTTGGTACTAAACTGGGAAAAGTGTCATTTCATGATACATGAAGGTATAGTCTTGGGGCACAAAGTGTCCAAAAATGGTTTGCAGGTGGATAAAGTAAAGGTGGAGGCGATTGAAAAGTTGCCCCCACCAACATCCGTCAAAGGCATTCGCAGTTTCTTGGGCTATGCAGGTTTTTATCGTCGTTTCATTACAGATTTTTCAAAAATTTCCTCTCCTTTGTGCAGGCTCCTACAGAAAGATGTCCCCTTCAAGTTTGATGATGCATGTTTGAAAGCATTTGAGGAGATGAAAGGAAGGTTAATGACTGCACCAATTATCGTTGCTACGGATTGGGAGCAGCCATTTGAGTTGATGTGTGATGCAAGTGACATAACAATCGGAGCTGTTTTGGGGCAAAGAAGAAACAAAATCTTCACTCCATTTACTATGCGAGCAAAACTCTGAATCCAGCCCAGATGAACTACACAAGTACTGAAAAGGAGTTTCTTGCAGTGGTGTGAGCGTTTGACAAGTTCAGATCCTATCTAGTGGGGACAAAAGTCACCGTCTACACAGATCATTCAGCTATCAGGTACTTGTTTGAGAAGAAAGACGCCAAGCCGAGGCTGATTCGTTGGGTCCTCCTCTTGCAAGAATTTGACTTACAGATCCGAGATCGAAAAGAACAGAAAATCAAGTGGCTGATCACTTGTCCCGACTCAAAAATCAGAGCCACGTAGCTAGGGGCAATCAAAGAAACATTTCCCGACGAGCAGTTATTAGCAGCCACCTCAGGTGAAGCCCCATCGTATGCTGATTATGTAAATTTTATTGCAAGTGGGGTGACACCACCAGAATTGACACCTGACAATAGAAGAAGATTTTTACATGATGTGAGGCTCTACATATGGGATGAGCCATTCTTATATAGGCAGTGCGAGCTCAGTTGGTACGAAGGTATGTTCTTGAGGAAGAGATGAATGCAATACTACATGATTGCCATGCTTCACCATATGGAGGTCATCACGGTGGGGACAGAACCGCCCAAAAAGTGCTACAATCGGGTTTCTATTGGCCAAAATTGTTTAAAGATGCACATGCCTTTGTTAAAAATTGTGACAGATGCCAAAGAACCGGAACTATCACGAAGAAGCACGAGATGCCTTTGCAAAATATTCTGGCAGTTGAGCTTTTTGATGTTTGGGGGATTGGTTTCATGAGACCGTTCCCATATTCTAATGGTCACAGGTACATCTTAGTGGCGGTCGACTATGTGTCTAAGTGGGTAGATGCCATTGCTCTTCCTACTAATGACGCAAAGGTAGTGGTAAGCTTTGTCAAGAAGCACATCTTCACACGTTTTGGGACTCCAAGAGTGTTGATAAGTGACGGAGGTACTCACTTTTGTAACAAATTGCTGAATAATGTTCTTGCAAAATATGGAGTTAAGCACAAGGTGTCCACTGCCTATCATCCCCAAACGAGTGGTCAAGTAGAAGTTTCAAACAGAGAGGTAAAGCAGATTTTGGAGAAAACAGTGAGTGGAAATAGAAAGGCTGGGCCGCGAAATTGGATGACGCATTATGGGCATATCGAACTGCATACAAGACCCCCATTGGTACTTCTCCGTATAGGTTGGTTTATGGGAAGGCATGCCACTTGCCTATTGAACTTGAACACAAAGCCTATTGGGCGATTAAAAACCTAAATATGGAGATGGATTCAGTTGGTGAGAAGAGATTGCTGCAACTAAATGAGCTTGATGAGTTTCGACTGCACGCATATGAAAATGCCAAATTATATAAAGAAAAGACGAAGAGGTGGCATGACAAGCACATCAAACATCGTGAGTTCGAACCAGGTCAGGAAGTTCTCTTGTTCAATTCAAGGTTTAAGCTTTTCCCCGGAAAGCTTAAGTCTCGTTGGGCATGTCCTTTTGTGGTGGTAAGTGTAAGGCCTCATGGAGCGGTGGAATTGCGTGATAAGAGCTCAAACGATACATTCTTAGTAAATGGCCAGAGAATAAAGAATTATTGGGGTGGTGACATTGCACGTCACAAGACCTCGGTGGACTTGGCCGATGCATAAACATGTGTTGATTCGTGCTGCGACGTTAAATCAGGCGCTTGTTGGGAGGCAACCCAATTTTTACCGCTTTCGTAGCTTAGTTTTTGTTTTATTTTAGTTAGAGTAGATTAAAGTTTTTGTTTTGTTTGTAGTTGTATAAAATTTTAGGTGGGGAGGTGTGGTGTATGTAATTAATTTATTAAGTGCTTGGGTAGATTTAAAAGAAATTTTTTTTACCGTTCTCAGCGCCAAGCCCAGCGCCCCGCGCTGGTTGGGACGCACTTTACAGTATGCTGCACAACTCCAGCGCCAGCCCCAGTGTGGGGCGCTGGGCTGGCGGATACCAGGTTGATATGGCTCGTGATGGTGCTACAAAAGAAAAAGGGGTGGGAAAGTCCTCCTCCAATGCTCCCCCTCCAAAGAAACGCAAGCAATGCGAGAGATCTTCAAAACAAGCCAAAGGAAAGCAAGTGTCTGGTGGGTCGACTAAGCAATCACGACCTCGGGTAGAGTTAATACGGGATGACGCAAAGAAGTGGCATGACTCTTTTGTTCCTTACGGAAGATATGTGTCCGAAATGGGTATAAATGTGAAAGCCCTAGAAAGGAATTTCCCCGAGGTACTTGGTACATTGATCAATAGAAAGATGCAAAAGCTCATCGAATGTCCGGGCCCGGCTAACTTAAGCATGGTAAGAGAATTATATGCCAATTGGAACGAGAAAAAGGGAGAATCATGGGTCAGGGGGAAGGAAATCCCAATGAATAGGGAGGCCTTGTGTCATTTTTTAGGTGTTGATAATCCTAGCCCCCGACGGCTTCAAAAGTTCATCAAGTGTCCACGTTATCAAGCAATACGTCACACACTTTTTGGCGTTGATTCCAATGCAAAGTGGACGCGGACTAAGGGAGATGTTCACCTTGAAATGCTCAGGTTTGACTTCAACAAAACGGCAAAGGTGTGGCAGAATTTTGTGCAGGCTCGATTGATGCTTGTAGAGCATAATAGTGAGTGCACTCGAGCTCGGGTATGCGTGATCTAATTTTTGATGACCGGGCATCCCATAAATGTGGGGGAGCTTATGCTTGGAGAGATGAACCGCACCCGTTTTGGAGGGAGAATAAAAAGATTTTTCTATGGTAACATCTTGACCCAGTACTTGCTCTCGTGGGAAGTGCCAGAGTACCCTGGATATGATGAGGTCGTGGAGGCTCCCACAACATTGTTGGACATCACATCCTTGGGTGATTCCGCATCCAAACTCACCCAAGCATCCAAGACTGAGAGGGACGAAAATTTCAACAGGTATCTCTACAAAACCCTCAATGTTATTATGTGCAGGCTCGGGGTGTTAGATGAGGAGCATGCAAGCATGCAGAGTGACCTCTCCAGTTCCTCCAAGGATATGTTAGGCATAGCACCAGGCATCCCCATTCATCCGTCTGAGGATGAAAACACTGACAAGGAATCTGATGATGAGGGCGAGGATGATGATGTTGCATGACCAATGGCTTTGGTACCTTTAGGAGATGATGAGCCCATTGCAACATCTAGTGGGCACCCTGAGGAGGCACGCTTCGATTAGTAGGGAGTTCTTTCTTTCCACCTTACTCTATTTATGAATTTATTATGCATCGGGGACAATGCATTGCTTAAGTGTGGGGTGGGAAAATACTCCTTATGGTGTAATTGTACATAATTTTTTTTATTTTTTTTGGTTAGTGTTAGTGTTTTGTTTCTTTTTTTTTTAGCTTAGTTTCGAACTAACATAGATTAATTAGCTAGAGTACATAAAAAACAAACAAAAAAACAAAATTATAGAAAAAATCGGACTTTTCCCGACGATGGATCTGATGGACAATTTTCTTGAGGGATTAAAGTCCAAGTAAAATACCAAAAAAAATTTATTTTTTATTTTTTTAGGTAGTTAGGTAGTATCCCTTGGTTTTTCTTTCGTTGCCAGTTCTTTTCCAAGGGTGTAGCTCGAACCGGGTATTCTAGTTAGTTATTTTTTTTAGGAGTAGGTTAAGGAAGAAAATTGAGGTGCTCTAAGATACCTATTGACATGGTTGGTATTGACTAGTTAAGTTATGGCATACACTCTGTCTTCCTGCATATATGATTTGAATTGTAATGCCCAAGTAAATTAAGTACCCTACTCTTTGACGCCTTTTTCTCAGTTGATTGACTTGTATGCTACCTAGTGCATTGTTGCTTAAAAATTCTCAACTTGTTATGCTTGCTTGACTTGAGAGTCACACAGAACTGTCTTGAGTGAGTCAAGTGCCATGTGTGTGTAAGGATTGTTGATATTCTGTGCTATCCTGTGTAGTTTAGAACTTTCCTTGTGTGTTAATCAACGCGAAATCATTAAGTTATGCTAGTCTAGGAGATGACGTAGGCGTTTCTTTCTTGATCATAAAAAGTGCTTGTCACTGACAAATAAAAAAATTTCGTTGCTAGCCCTTTTGAGCCTATAGACCATTTCCTTGGCAACCACATTACAAGCCTATATCCTTTTGTTCTTAGTTTACATTGTTTTAATTTTTTTTCCTCTTAAAGCACTTTAATTGTGAAATGAGCGCTAAAAGAAGTAAGAAAGGACTAAGTGTGGGGTGGCTTTTGAGTGGAACCATGGAAGGGCTCGTAAGGTGCACTAAAATTGTGAATAAAGTTCACTAGCTTATGAACTTCATATTATGGAGTGTGTGAAAAAATAAAAAAAATAAAAAAATATTGGAAGAAAAAGCAAATAAAAGTTCAAATAATGTAGAAAGACACTCATCTCCTAATCATTCTCATTCATGCTAGTGAAACCATAGAGGTGCTTAATGGAGAAGAGGGCTATGTTATATATGATGTATGACAAGTGCATGGATTGAGAAGAAATTGAGCTTGATTTTTTACTGTAGTGTATTAAAGTGCTTAGGAGGGTTAGTCACTATTCCTAAATATATCCTACCCGTCCCTTAGCCTACATTACAACCTTAAAGTCCTAATTGATCCTAGATTTGGCTAGCTTAGATTAGTAGAGATGTACACTACGGGCAAGCTTATGGTACGACCACGGTATGCACATGAATTCTTTGTGAGAATGAGTGAATTTTGTTCAATAGTGTGATGTACTTAATTTATGTTCAATGACATATTTGAATGTGTGGACTACTTTGATATTCACTCTTTTGCTTGTGGTGAGGGCACTTGGTCTCATGACGGATTGGTGATGTTGTACACTTTCTTGTGTTGGGTGAGTGTGTGAGTTGAGGATACTTAGTGGTAACGAGTCATCTCTTGAGGTAAGGTGGTTGTAGAGAGGTTTCTTGAGTTGATTGATTAGCTTGAATATTATTGAGTATACTTGGGCTATTTAAAAGCGGGAAGAATGTGTAAATTGTGTGTTCATGCTTAATTGCCAATATCGATTATAGTCAAAAGGCAGGGTGTTGATTGAATTAATTGTGAAGTCCTCTTTCATAGTGTTAATCATGTTTTGGGGGTATTAAAATAGTTCCATTCCTCGAGGACGAGCAAGGGGCGTTGATAATTGGCTTAATGTATGTATATTTTAGTGTAAATCGCCTCATACTTTGCTCATGTCTCGTAGATTTGATATGTTTAATATGATGGTTTGTGCTAAATAATGGTATTTCTATGTGTAGGAATCATTCGGATGCAATTTGGGACAAAACGGCACGAATTGGAGCAAAATCAGAGTAAAAATGCAAAAGTCAAATTTTGAGGGCCACATCCAGCGTGGGGTGCTAGAGTTCATAAGAGATCTAGAGTTCCATAACGGGTACGTAAGAATATTAGAATCAACAGGGGTTTCAAATATAAAAATATATTTAATTTTCAAAACGAATTAGAAAAAAATTTAATATCATATAAAATGAAAGGTATTGCCTCCATTGGCGCGACCACTGACTGAAAGGTGGCGACATTTCATCTTTTGGCATTGTCTTTCACTGTTCTTCTTTTCTTGTGAATTTTCAAAAACAAATACTACAGATATATACTTCTATTTCTTTTTTTATTCTAATAGTTGGTTCTTTTATTTCTCGGACATAATTTAGCTATACTTTTTTCGAGGGGAGCCTTGGAGTAACTGGTAAAGTTGTTGTCGTGTTGCAGAGTTAGATTGCGTACAATAGACCCTTTGTGATGACCCAAAGGGTCATTTTATGAGTTAAGACACTATTAGGGCTCAGTAGCCTTAAAGAGACTAAATTTAATTACCTCGATTTACGTGCGCAGTCCGAGCGTGAATCCGAAAAGTTTTTATGTGAAAATATGAGAAATAGTAATTTCTAGAGTTAAAATTTTTGTTTTAGTTGACTTTGGTCAACATTTCGAGTAAACAAACCCGGATATATGTTCTGACAATCCCGGAAGGTACGCAGTAAAATATGAGACTTGGGTGTATGCCCGAAATTGAATTCCGAGGTCCCTAACCTTAGAAAAGTTTTTTGAAGAAAATTGTTGTGCTGGTTATTACAGGAAATAAATAAATGGAATAATATGTGAAATTATTAGTATCGGACCCGTATTTTGGTTCCTGAGTTCAGAAAAAGTTTGTTATGATATTAAATAAAGTCTTATATGTGAAATTTGATGAGAATCGGAGTTGATTTGACGTGATTCGGACGTTTGGTTGAAAAGTTAGAAATTTGAGTGTTTTGGAGAAAATCTTGAGTTTTGAGGTTAAATTTGTAGTTTTTGATGTTATTTTGATGATTTGATCACACGAGCAAGTCCGTATGATGTTTTTAGACTTGCGTGCATGTTTGATTTGGAGCCCCGAGGGCTCGGGTGAGTTTCGAGTAGGCTACGGAGTGTTTAGACTTAGAAATATTTGCACAACTGATATCTGGTGTTGGAAGACCTCTGATCTCGCATTTGCCAGATAAGGCTTTGCAAATGCGAAGTGCTGGGCCAGCCTCAGATCTTGCAAATGCGAGATTCTGACCGCAATTGCGAAACACCCATATGTGCAAATGCGAAAATTTCATCGCATTTGCGATGGCTGCAAAATTTCTTAGGGTTCGCAATCGCAAATGCGATAAATGCAACCTGTTAAAACAGATTTTAGACGGGTTTTTCACCTCTTTTTCAATTCTCGCAAACCGTAAACCTCCATAGGCAATTTTTCAAAGACCCAAACTTCTCCAAATCATTGGTAAGTGATCTCTAACTAATTCCTTTCATTCCTTAACAACTTTTAACAATATTTCAATCTAGAATCTGGAGTTCTCATGGTGAAAATTAGGATTTTTGGGTAGAACTTAGGAATTTCAAATTTTGAGAATTTAGAATTGAGGTCGGATTCCAAAATCAATTGTATATCGGGGCTTGAGGGATAATGGGTAAACGGGTTTTGGTCTGAACCTCGAGTTTAGACCAAGAGGGCACGGGGCCGATTTTCATATTTTGTTGGGAAAACTTAGGAAAATCATGATTTTTCATTAAAGATAACACCTTTAGCACTAATTAATGATGTTAAACCAATTATGATTAGATACGAGTGAGTTGAAGGCCAATTCTAAAGGATAAGCAGTGCTTGAGCAGTGAGTGGCCTGCGAATTCGAGGTAAGTGTTGTGTCTAACCTTAGCTTGAGGGAATATGTATTGTGTGACTACTTGTTACCTGTTTTGTTGCTAAATCCAATGTATAGGTGAGGTGACGAGTACTTATACGTTGTGGTCAGGTCATAACATGCGAGTGAAAGTTAAATCTTGTTATTTTGGTTGTTTTAAAGCCTATTACTTATGATTATTGTTGTTATTGAAATATTGAAAGGTTAGTATCTGGTTCCACCGAGATGGATAATATTGTGAAGACTGAGTTGAGACTTAAATGATAAATGGCGATAGAAACTATGATGAAACACTGGTTTCTTGTAAAATCCTTTGTGAATATTGAAATGGTAAGTGATGGTAGAAACTATGGTGAAATACTGTGAAATCCCTCTTTGTATGTTGTAATGATTCTGTGATTTGAGAGGAAGAGTGTAAAACACGAAGGGTGATGTCGTGCATGAATTATCTATATTGTGAGGAAGAGTGTAAAGCACAAAGGGTGATGTCGTGCATGAATTATCTATATTGTGAGAAAGAGAGTAAAAGTACGAAGGGTGATGACGTGCATTCATATTCATTATATGGTGAGTATGAGAGTAAAAGCACGATGGGTGATACCGTGCATTTTATTTATTGTTTGGTGAGGCTGAGAGTAAAAGTACGAAGGGTGATGCGTACAACTTCCATTTTTTTTTATACTTTAATTGCTCAATTTAGTTGGTTTATCATTGTTTATATCTGTCTTTCCGTTGTTTCAATCCTTATGATAAGATTCCCCAGATCATGACCCCTTCCCATTGTTTGTTATTTGTAAATTCGTTACTTGCTGTTATTTTTGCTAGCATGTTTATATATGTCCAGGTTTTATGTGGTGTCCTGTCCTAGCCTCGTCACTACTTCGCCGAGGTTAGACTCGACACTTACTCTGTACATGGGGTCGGTGGTACTGATACTACACTCTGCACTTCTTATGCAGATCTAGGTTTCGGTCAGAGATGATTCTTTGAGCATAGTTGAGCGTTTACGCGGAGACACGAGGTAGATCTGCTGGCGACCGCAGATTCCTGGAGTCTTCCCTTTATTATTTAGACACTGTTTTATTTCATTCAAAACAGAAATTTATTTCTTTCAGCCCATTATTTGTAGTACTCTTTAGTATTTCGTGAATTGTGACACTAGACCCTGGGTAGTTATATAGTTAGTATTAGCTAGTGTTTTGTATTATTATTAATTTGAGTATTATTCATGATATTATTTACTGGGAAGTATTAGATTTCGTGTTTATTTGGAATTGTTTATTCACATTTAAATAGAGTTAAAACGGTTAATTAAGTTCTAAAATTGGTTTGCCTAGCAAGTGTGATGTTAGGCGCCATCAAGATCCCGAGGATTGGGAATTTGGGTCGTGACACCCTAGTGGTCCGGTCGTTCCCCGAATCCCGTACATAACGGAAGCTTAGTGCACCAGACTGCCCTAATTTAGCTAATTTTTTCTCCAGATAGCCTAGGATTGTTATTCAGCTGGTCCCACTAAATGAAAATTAAAGTTGAAAAGAGAGTAAAGAAGTCCTTACCCACAAATATAAAAAGTAACACTCAATCTGTACTGTATCAAATGAAGATGTTTCAACTCTATGTAGTAATAAAAAAAGTTCAATCTGAAAAGACCAGCAAAAAATGAAAAGCAATGGTAATGACAAACACTATTGTATACCGAAGAAGTCCTAACCAGCTTGTGCGTACCTCGACTATTCTAGTAGATATCTGTACCTCGACTATTCTGGTAGATATCTGCTAGTGGAGCCGACTGTTCTACCTCTCCACTAGCACGGGTAACTCTGTCTACTAAAATTTATGCATAAAGAAATTAAGATTTGTTTTGCTGCTTTTACGCTAAGAATGTTGCAAAGACGAGGTCATGAAAACCATATGGAAATAAAAGTAATTACAATGAACTAATATTCTGCATTTCTAATTCTTTATGGTGACAAAGAATTCACTGTCCTCTATGTTACAACATTGAAGTAGTTGTTCTCTCATATAAATTTTACAACTTTGTTACTCCCAAACAAAATAGTAACTCAAAAAGAGATCAAAGCGGGAAAAAAAGAAAGACTACGTCATAGCATCGGTCTATCGGAAACAACCTCTTTACCCCACCAAGGTAGTTTACGTACACACTACCCTCTCCTATTGTTGTTGTACATCCTGCATGCAGACTGGTGAAAAAGTTAACCGCATTTGATGAGATATACAGATTTGATTCACTACTATATAGTATTTAAGTTAAAGAATTTAACATGGATATTTAGAAATCACCTTTCAGTGACAAATATAATGCAAAAACAGCATTACACAATGGCCCAAAACCTTTTCCGGCAAAATAAGACTGGTCCCGTTTTTCTCCGATCGTCCTCTAGATAATGTAATTCGACGTCCCAAAGAAATTTTGGTGCAAGATCTTGTACTCGCGATATGATGGCTTCTTCATCTCTGATAATGATAAATCCCTGCACAGCAGATTGTATGAACAAAGACAATCAGAAACTTCGTATAATTAGTGTATATTCTGAATGGTGGACTCCGGTTGATAGGCAGCATGAAACTAATAATTATCTTGCTTTCTGAGTACCCCCTAAATTCCTGTTTTACGATGGAGAATTGAGTTTTACTTCTATCTCAGTACTTCCCATTCTTTGTTCACAGTCTGATGCCTGTTAATTGCATTCAGCATTTCTGTGAACCTGATGTTAAGGTGAAGATACCTTTTACCTGAGGTCGTAGGATACGATCCATTTCCAGTATGATGTCCTCGAGCAAACAACCTTCTTCACGGCCTTTGTAGTGAGAGAGAAGATTATTGACATGCAATAAATCATAAGAGCGTGGGTATGTGGAGAATGTCTCACACCTACAAATACCAGTATTGCATCGTTATGGCGCCCTGTAACTAGATTAGAACTTTTTGTAAGGTATAAGCAATTAAATAACACCGTACCAGTCATGAAAAGTGCCTATAAGACCCCTGTCATAAACGGCAGAAAGGGTGTTGTTCATCGTTACAGGAACTACATTCATCACCCAAACAGGCCATGTACTGAGCGCGACGGCAAAACCACCAAGGGAAGCACCCATGTCCATTACATTATGTATTTCTTTCTCTTCTACATTCATCAGTCTCCAGTAATGGCGAACTTGATCTTGCCAATAGATTGTGTCCGATAAGAACTTTTCACGATCAATACCTGCAGCGAATAGATGATAAGATAACATGTCACAACTAATGATAGTTACTCAAAGATGAAAGCTCAATATAAGAACTTTTCAAATCAATGTCGTATTACGTTATTGTTGCCAAAACTAAACAACTGATCCAACAGGATAATCTCTTTATCAATATAAATGCACAAAGGAATAGAATTTACAAACCTAGCCGACTAAGACTTTGTGAATACTCTGAAAGACGTTGTGGCCGAGGCGGTAGTTTCTTTGTATTAGATAATGCGTCACTCAGGGTAATGCAGTTCCTCAGAGGTGTTTTCCATGATGGTTTAAAATCATCCTGAGAATCACATATGTTTACGAGTTTCTCCTCTGCGTTATGCTGGAGACATGAATTATCTTCTCGCTTAATCCATATTGCTGTTTGAACTTCCCGTGCAATGAGTTTCCAGCACATTCCTGACGTCAGATTTACTAATTTGTCCCATATCTGTGGAAAATCCTTATCCTTTCTATAAGCTGGTGGAGCCGAATAAACAAAGTATCCATCTGATCTTAATAGTCGGTTCACTTCTTTGAGTAGAATACCATCTGCACCGACACCCACAAAAACATATGAAAATAAGGACCTTCTTACTTGAATCAAAATTGACCATGTGTACATGACATGCAGGCTATCTAATAACTGTAATGTAGGCTGTTTAGTTGTCAAGAACGACATCATGCAGAAATGAAGGCAATACCCACCGTTTTCATGCCAATCAACTCGACATCTAGAACAATGCACCATCTCAAAAGAGTTGCTAGGATATGGTAGCTGCTTTGTTCCTAAAGCAGATATCATAGCACCAATTCCTCGTTCCAAAGCAAACTGAATTTGATTCTCATGACCATCTTTGGGAGCAAAAGACATTGTCTCTATACTTAAAGGAAGAAGATAGGCAGAGAAACTGGCAACCCCGCAACCAACATCAAGCACTTGAAATACCCCTGCAGAACGTAAGTCACCTCCCTCATTAGTTGTCATATTTCCTAACCTGCGCCGAAGAAATAACTAAATTGATGAGATACATAAAACAAAGGTCGACACAAGATTGACACTAACTCAAAACAAGATCATGAACCATAAGACCAGTAGATCAATAAGTCACGAGACTTTCATCGATCAATCCAAGTTCATCGCAGCTGGTCAGAGAAATATCACCTTATATGTTCTGTATGAGAATATCTAAGCATTCAGTCCTAAACCTTAAGGAAATGGCAATGGGTGGAGTGGCGCAAGACTTCTATAAATCCTTACCAATTTTTTTTCATATGCTCTTGATAGAAAAATAGTTAATTCTCAAAATCTGCAACTTCAAGAATACATACCTCTCAATATACTCTGGAGCCCCATGCTTGAAATGAGTTCCACCACCCGGAAACCACCAAAGTTGATCCTTCTCGTGTACCCAATTTTGTCCACCTTTTACCTCTGCAAGACGTGTATGGTTCACATTGCTCCGCCACACATAGTCCCTGCTAATCGGCCACCTTATTGGTATCTTATAATCAGTTGGAGGTGGCACCAAACAGAACAAGCGCCTGTCGACCGAAGGACAATGTCTCTCCAGCTCTTCTTTCCTTAAAAGATCTAGTTTTGGCATTAGCTCTTTAACATAAGACATATCATGACATGGGATATACTCATTAAATTTCAAAGGACAAACATTTACCCCCGTTTCAGGGATTTTCAACGGTATCACCCGATACGAAAGAGACACCTTGTTTTTAAACTTCAAAGCACCTGCATACATAATATGAATCAGAATTAAGTTCTCTGAAACCCAACAAAATAAGTCATTGTATAGTCAGTGCACTCTCTATATTTTCGGCACTCCTAGTCAATTTAAGATATCTCTTGTGCACGGGTGTAACAAATAGAGCATGACTTATCCCAAAAGCTAAGTGTCATAATGATGTTCACGAGTGACTCTTGACGAGACTTCATATTTGTTCTCTATCAAAAATGTTATATAAAGCTTTTAATCAAAAATGCTATGCTATACAAAATAATTTTCAGCCGCAACCACAGAGTGAACGGATAGACTACCTAAGAGAAAGCTGTTGCTTCACCATCAAACACTAGGTACTTTAATCTGCATAAACTCTAAAGCAAGGTGATCCAACCATCGTCTTATACCTTATAAAATCAAAGTTTCTGATGATAAATTCTGGCTGCCAAACTCAGTCAGCATATACTCAAACCCAATGTCAACCAAACCAATTAGCAATTAAAGAAGCCAAACCATTCACAATCCACCTCACTGTCTTTCCTATATAGCGAAGTACTAGTGCTGTACCTCTGTTTTATAAGCGCGCCACAGCATTTACCTAAAATTGATCAGAGCACATCACATTTAGTTCTATCTAGTACCAACTAAATCAAACCAACCATGATTAAGCGCCTAAAGACAGTAAAGAACAATGATAAAGATTTGTTCCTTCTGCATTGAGGATGTCATATTGCTCTAGTAAAAAAGCAAAACAACTCTTTATTATCATCTATCGATCCAATTTACCCACCCACAATGAAAATTTAACAACTTCTTCACAAAAGCTTATCCATTTCCACTTACCCCACCCCCCCACCCCCCCACACACACACACACACAAAAAAAAC
>ML282302.1:11140-34337 GCA_005239495.1 Nicotiana undulata | reverse complement strand
GCATTAAAGGACGCAATAAAAGTATGAGAAAATTATATGCTCGTATTGCAAGCTAAATATTCGAAAACAACTTGTTCATTCTGTATACTAACAAGGGTATATAGTTGTATGGGATCGTTCCAACAATCGCATATAACTATAAAAACTATTATATAATACACATAATTTATGTCCATCGGCACACAAGAATTCCATCACTGCAAATCATGTTCATATAAATAATTTCATAATAGAATTCATTTAAAATGCAGTTAAAACAACCAAAACAATGTTCAAACTACCATATGATACCAATATGGCATATAACTATACCAACATGGTATACAGTTTTGCTGGTTAATTCCCGGCAACTATATGGCTATACTACTATTACGTAACACACATGCATAAAGAGAAAAATAAAAAAAATAGTGTACCACTTATTAATATAATAAAGTACTTCAAGATATTGTACTATATTACTATTATTAAGAGAAAATAAAATATTGTACCAATTAAATGCAGTTAATACAACCAAAAAATGATTCAACTAGCATATGATACCAATATAGTATATAGTTATACTAATATAGTATATAGTTGGAATGAATTGTATACCAAAATGGTATATTTGTATACCATTTGGGTATACAATACAAATTCGTCTTCTTCTCTGGCTCAACTATATTTCAACCCAAATTTCTAAAATCTACTACAAAATCTCTACCAAACTAACTAAAACTTTAGCTACAACCTCCAATCAACTTTTCAAACAAACACATGCAGGATCAAATCAA
Source organism: Nicotiana undulata (assembly GCA_005239495.1). Lineage (NCBI taxonomy): Eukaryota > Viridiplantae > Streptophyta > Magnoliopsida > Solanales > Solanaceae > Nicotiana > Nicotiana undulata. The sequence continues at coordinate 33,561 of ML282302.1, read as the reverse complement.
AACAATTAAAACTCAAACAGACCAAATTATGAGTTTCAAGCTTCAAGGCCCTTCAATGGTGGATTTAAATTTTTGTACAATAAATCTCCAAAAACCAGCATCAAAGGTACAATCTACACATCAAAGACCAACAACTAACGATATTGTATTATAATACTATTATATAAGACAAATACACGAAGAAAAAATTAAAATGATTACATAATACACATGCATAAAGAAAAATTAAAAAGAATTTAAGATATTCTACTATTACTAAAGAAAAATCAAATAGTATACCAATTAAATATTTCTAATACAACCAAAAAATGTTCCAACTACTTATGATACCGGTATAGTATATAGCTATACCAACAGGGTATACAACTGTACGCAAAGTTTATTTTTTTTTAAAATTTAATTATTAAACTAAAATAATATCAGTTGTCACTATGTGGACAACAATTGGAACAAAAATTCAGGACAATCCTTTTGAAATTGTGGTATGCACGGCAATCAGGAGTTTCTCCGATCAACTTATTCCTCTTGTCCATTTTTCTCACTACGAATATTCTATTTCATTTTTATTTTTATTTTTCTAATAATTATTAATATATGTTTCTACGGTCAAAGTACATATCATAAACGGAAAGATAGTCAAAAGTAATGTGATTCAAGTCATAAAATAAAACAAAAAGTGGAATAAATTTACATTTTCCACTTGCCCCTCACGTGGGGTAAAGCAAATTAAAGGGGAATAGAAAATTGAATGGTCATGTAATATGTTTGTGCTGTATATGTAAGAATTGTAATTAATTTTGGAATAGGCAATAACGGATAAATATTTTGACCTTAATGGGCATTATGCGTCATTTCCTCTTCTTTATATCCTAAAAAAGTGCAATTATTGGATTTTCATTGAACTTGCCATTTCCTTTTTTCCTAATCGAGCCTCCTCCACCCAGAATAGTAAGGAATTGTTTGATACGATGCATTAGAAAAAATAATATATGTATTAATTTTAATATTATTAATTTTTTGTTTGATAGTATTTTTTAATTTATGTATAACTAATATAAGTATCAGTTATACATCGTATTCAATATTATTTTTATACATAGCAAACCATGGCATTATCAATATTATAGTTTTAATACATGGATAAATGTATATAATGACAAAATTGCTCTCTTAAAACTTTTCTCAAATCCTTTTCAACGCATACGGAGAATATTTTTGTAGACAAATAATTTCAAAAATAATTATGCCTGCATATTATTTTTAGTGCACCAGACCAAATCAAAATTAGAGTAAAGACTAATTTTAGTGTCCATAACAAGGTCTTAATTCTAAGGATACATTTAGGCTAGTGTAAAATATACTGGAATGCTAAATATTGAAGAAATCACGAAAGAATATGACATCATACGCATTCTAAATCTAACAATCTAGACCAACTTGTCAAGACAATCCATTTTACAAGTTCCTTATCACAAATATTCCCTAACAATCGATTACCTAATCAAATTGCTTGTTTTGTAAAGTAAATGACAAGTATGAATCGGTTATCATAACCAATATGGTTTGTGGTGGAATGGATATGATCCCTCCACCTTTAACTAGAAGTCTCAGGTCCGAACCATAAGAATGGAAAAACTCCTATTAGACCTTACACATCGCAAATCGAAATAGGCTATGACGCAAGTAGCAGAATCGGTTAGATAAAGCCAACCCAGAAAAAAAAAAAATACTTTTCTTGGTTTTCTTCCTTCAAAATTTCGTACTAAACCCTAAATGTAAGGACCATTAATCTAGCTAGCTTTACTCTTCAAACTTACGAGAAATTAATAATTCTTCAAACTTAGCAACTGCTACAAGAAGAGAAATCTAACTTTTTCAATTTAAAGTTTTTTTTAATGTAATTTTTAACCCTGTGATGACAACAATCACGACTAGGGGCGACGGTCCAATGAACCGATAACTTTCGACGTAGAGTAAAAAAATTTATATAAAAATTCATTAAAATTGCAAAAACATAAATATGAATCCATAATTTTAAAAATCTATTGGGTTCATTGCTAAAAAATTTAAAAGTTAGAACCCACAAAATTTAAATCATAGATACGCTTCTGATCACGACTAACAATTATTATTTTTTCCAATAGTTCTGACTTGACAATGACATCTTCTTTGCAAAAGTTCTTCTTAACCTCTTCCATCCTTACTTTTCTATACCACATGTTGTGTGAAGTTCTTACTGTATAATACAGATTTGGTTGAAACTTTAACAATTAAATTTTTGAAAATAAAATAAAAAATAAATTTTAAAATTAAAATTGTGTTAGGATATGCATTGTACATGTAAAAGTTTGAAATTTGTGTGTAGAAAACTTCAAAAACCATTTTAGAACTTTTTTGCAATTTGAAGTTATTATATTTAAATCTATCAAAAAATGATTAAAATTTATAAATAATCATACATTTGAAAACAAAATTTGAAGAAAATCTCCCAAATTTTATGGCTAAAGGGGAGTTTAATTTGACCTACATATGCAAAAATAATAATAATAATAATAATAATATATATATATTAAGTCCTATATATATAAAGAAATCAATCTTTCGAATCTGTTGTATCTAAATTTGTAGACCTAATTGTGACAAAGATCCCATACATAATTAAAACACAATTACCTTTTGTTGTCTAACACAGTCGTCAAACTTAGTTTTGACCGACGACAACAACATACCAAGTATAAATTTATATAGTGGGACTGGGAAGGATAGTGTGTACGCAGACCTACTTTTATGGAGGTAAGGAGGTTGTTTTCAATACACCATTACCATAGATACTACAGTAATAATAAGAAACAAGACGAGATTGTTGGGGTTTTAAGCTTAAATGTAGCTTAAAAGAAGGTGAATGGGAAAATGGATGAAAAATGAAATATTTGAGTTTCCCTCCTTGACAAAGGGACATTGTCCCATATTGAAAGAAGAAAAGGTTTTTATGGGTATATATACAATTGCTCTTCTTCTAGCTCTTAAAGATTTAAGAAGAAGGCAAGTCTCGCGCCGTCGTCGTCGCTCGGCTTCGGCTTCGTTCAAATGTTCGATTGATTAATTTTTTGGACTAAATTTATTTGTTAGTAGTAAATGTTAATAGAAATGTTATTAAACATCCGGTTTTTGTAAACGGAATATTAAGCGTTTTTCCGTTATCCGTTTTCCCTTTTTGTAACAGAAAATTAAGGTTCCTCTTGAATTGCCGGTTTATTGTTGCGTAAATAGCCATTTACGTTATGGCCGTTTTACATAAACAACCCTTCTGAAGAGTTGCACCTCTTCAGTTTGAGCTCAACATTAGCTATAAATACCAGTTCATTCTATCAGATTTTCCATACGAATTTCTGAGTTCTCCTCCTTTCTTCTGCATTGTTTTAACTACAAAGAAAGCAACAATAAGTGTAATTTACTACCGAACTTTGTGTTCGCTGAAACACTAAGGTTTGAAGTACCGTTACACCAGTGTGTAATTCATTTTATCCTAGGAGAAAATAATCCACAACCTTGGGTACTAGAAGGGGATTAAATTCCTTAAAGGAACACCGTAAATTCAGTGGGCTCGGATTAAGTTTTGTTGCTTTTACATTTCTGTTTATATGTTATTTTATCTTCTCCAGAATTATTTTACAAATACAGTTTACTAACAAGCTTAAGGAATTTATTATCTGTATTTGTGTTATACTTACTGTTCTGGAGACTAAAACCTTTGTGATTTTCTACTCCATTGGAGATAAAAATCTACGTGATTTTAATGTTTGCTTGTGTCATTCTTTTACGGAAATGACGAATGACAACGGGAACCAGACTGTTCCTTTGGTGACTGCCAATGCATCGACAAGACGAACAACACCGACATTGGCACCGACAGAAAAACCCAGAAAATTTTCCGGGATTGATTTCAAGCGGTGGCAGCAGCAGATGTTCTTCTACTTGACGACTTTAAGTCTGCAGAAGTTCATTAACGAAGATGTTCCTGTTCTGCCCGACGAAACTCCAGAAAATGGACGCTTTCTCGTGACTGAGGCGTGGAAGCATTCTGATTTTCTATGCAATAATTACATTCTTAACGGACTGGAGGACAATCTATACGTCTATAGTAATGTGGAGACGTCAAAACAACTGTGGATAGCGCTTGAAAGGAAATGCAAAGCGGAAGATGTCAGGTTAAAGAAATTCGTTGCCGCTATATTTTTGGACTACAAAATGGTAGATAGCAAGTCTGTTATTACCCAAGTCCAGATTGCAAGTGATTATTCACGATCTCCTTGCTGAAGGTAGAAGTCAAATTAATACTGATGTTGAAAGTATTAATTATATTGCTTTTACTAACAGAATTTTCATTGGAGTTCTTCTCATCAATGAAGCGTTCCAAGTTGCAGCGATGATTGAGAAGTTGCCTCCTTCGTGGAAGGACTTCAAAAGCTACTTGAAACACAAACGCAAGGAGATGTCCCTTGAAGATCCCATTGTTCGGTTGAGAATCAAAGAGGACAACAAAGTTGTTGAAAAGAAAGGACGTGAAAACTCAACAATAATGAGAGCAAACATTGTTGAGGATACTCTTCTAAATAATAGAAAGAGGAAGAAGGCTTCTGGACCAAAAAGCAACCCAAGCAAGAAGCGGTTCAACAGAAATCGCTACAACTGTGGAAAAGCTGGACACAGATCTGCAGATTGTCGTGCTCCAAATAAAGACAAGAAGAAGGGTCTAGCAAACATGGTTGAAAAGTACGAAGATGTTGGCGACTTGTGTGCTATGCTTTCTGAATGCAACCTTGTGGGAAATCCTAAGGAGTGGTGGATTGATTCCGGAGCCACTCTCCATGTTTGTGCTGTTAGAGAAGCGTTTGCTACATATTCTCCTATTGAACCTGAAGAGACGCTTTCTATGGGAAATTCTGCAACGACCAAAATTGAAGGAAGTGGGAAGATATTTTTGAAAATGACTTCTGGAAAGGTGGTGACTTTGAACAACGTCCTTCAGGTTCCCGGGATTAGAGAGAACTTAGTCTCTGCTAGACTTCTTGTTAAAAACGAGTTTAAGTGTGTTATTGTATCTGATAAGGTTGTAATAAGTAATAATGAGATGTTTGTAGAAAAATGTTACCTCACCGAGGGCCTTTTCAAGTTGAATGTAATGGTTGTTGAGAATAATAATAAAATTTCAGTTTCTTCTTACTTACTTGATTCAAATGAATTATGGCACATACGTTTGGGTCATGTCAATTATAAAACCTTGCGGAAAATGATTAATTTGGAAGTATGACCTAAGTTTGAATGCGACAAATCAAAATGTCAAACATGTGTGGAATCTAAGTATGTTAAACATCCTTATAAGTCAGCTGAAAGGAATTCATATCCTTTAGACTTAATTCACATAGATATTTGCGACATGAAGTCAATACCATCTCGCAGTGGAAAGAAGTATTTCATAACTTTTATTAATGACAACACTCGATATTGCTATGTTTACTTACTTAATAGTAAAGATGAAGCAATCGACGCATTCATGCAATACAAAAATGAAGTTGAAACGCAACTTAACAAGAAAATCAATATGATAAGAAGTGATAGGGGTGGTGAATATGAATCTCCTTGTGAAGAAATATGTTTAGAATATGAAATTATTCATCAAACAACGGCCCCTTACATGCCCCAATCCAATGGGATTACGGAAAGAAAGAATCGTTCGTTAAAGGAGATGATGAACGCATTGTTGATAAGTTCTGGTTTGCATGTGGGATACTAAATCGAGTACCTCATAGCAAAACACAATCCATTTCATATGAAAAATGGGAAAAAAGGAAGCTCAACTTGAATTATTTTAAAGTGTGAGGATGTTTGGAAAAAGTGCATGTTCCTAAACCCAAAGGGGTAAAAATAGGACCGAAAACCGTTGATTGTGTTTTCATAGGATATGCGACCAGCAGTAAAGCATATCGATTTCGGGTTCATAAATCAAAAAATCCCGACATTCATAATAATACGGTTATAGAATCAGATAATGCTGAGTTATTTGAAAATATATATCCGTATAAAAAGGAATGTGAGTCTATTGGTAAAGGATCTAAACCACCTTGAAAATAAATAAATGAAAGTACATTTAATCGGGAGGATCCAAGGTGTATTAAACGTGAAAGAACGTCTACTTCATTTGGACCAGATTATGTGACTTTCTTATTGGAGAATAACCTCGAACATTTAAAGAAGCTATGTCTTCTTCGTAATCATTGTTTTGGAAAGAGACAGTCTATAGTGCAATAGAATCCATAGTGAACAACCATACATGGGAATTGGTTGACTTCCTCCTGAAAATAAACCGTTGGGTTCTAAATGGATTTTTAAGAGGAAAATGAAAGATTATGGAACTATTGATAAATATAAGGCAAGACTTGTGGTCAAAAGGTATAGACAACGAGAAGGTCTTGACTATTTTGATACATACTCTCCGGTTACAAGAATTACATCCATACGAACGTAAGTAGCATTAGCTGCAGTTTATGGTCTTGAAATTCATCAAATGGACGTTAAGACGGCCGTCTTAAATAGAGATTTGGGGGAAGAAATCTACATGGAACAACCTTAAGGGTTTGTGGTTCCAGTTAAAGAAAATAAGGTATGTAGACTTGTTAAGTCTCTTTACGGACTAAAACAAGCACCCAAACAATGGCATGTGAAATCTGACCAAACAATGTTGTCAAATGGTTTTAAGATAAATGTATGCAATGAATATGTACATTAAAAATGTTCTAAATCACAAGTCATTGTTATGCTTATATGTGGATTATATGATGATAATGAGTGATGACATTGCCAACATAAATGCGATTAAGCGTATGCTAACTGGCAAGTTTGATATGAAGGACTAAAGGAGTTGCTGATTTAATTATGGGGATTAAGATCCATAAGACTCCTCAAGGTCTTGCGTTGTCACAATCTCATTATATTAAGACAGTACTTGAAAAATTCAAGAACTTAGGGTTTAAAGTTGCAAAGATTCCAATTGACGTGAATCTTGCATTAGCAAAGAACAAAGGCCAAAACATATCACTATTGGATTATGCTCGTGTGTTGAGATGCTTAACATATATCATGAATTGTACACGGCCAGATATAGCTTGTGCTAATAGCAATTTGAGTCGATACACAAGCAATCCAGGTCAATCTCATTGGATGGCAATGAAACGAGTTTTGGGATATTTAGAACATACCCAGGACTTTGCTTTGCACTATAGTAAATATCATGCGGTGGTTGAGGGATACCGTGATGCAAATTGGATCACCGGTTCAATTGATTCTAGGTCCACAAGTGGATATGTATTCACTATTGGTGTAGGAGCGATATTTTGGAAGTCGTCCAAACAAACTTTTATTGCCCGCTCTATAATGGAGGCTGAGTTCATAGCCTTAGATAAAGCCGGTGAAGAAGCTGAATGACTCTGGAATTTCTTGGAATACATTCTGTTTTGGCCCAAACTGTTGGCACCAATATGCATACATTGCGATAGTCAAACGGCAATTGGAAGGACTGGGAGCATTATGTATAACGGTAAATCTCGTCATATACGACGAAGACATAAAACCATTAGGCAATTACTCTGAAGAGGAATTATCACGATTAACTATATAAAGTCAAGCGATAATGTGTCAGATCCACTTACAAAAGGCCTAACTAGAGAGGTAGTTGAGAAATCATCGAGGGGAATGAGTCTATGGCCGAGAACAAGTAATTGTGGCGGTAACTCTACCTAGAAGACTGGAGATCCCAAGATCTAGGTTGAAGGAGATCAAACAAAGTCATTAATGACGGTCCAACATTGTCAACTAAAATTTTGATCCATTCTTGTGATGAGACAATGTCCAGTACCAATGATAAATCATTAAGACTTTTTAATGATTTCTAAATTTGATACGGGGTATATCAAATAGTGTATCTACGGGATGACACATTTAGGAATCACCTATGTAAGTGTGAAGTGTTAGCCGCTTCAAGGAGAATTTTGTAAGGCCAGTTCTCTATGCACTTATGAAGTCAGGCGGTGTTCATGGCTGAAACGAACACAACAATGAGAACCAAAGACGGTTAAGGGTTGGTCGTGAGACTTATGGTTGTCTGGGTATACACTTAAGTTCAACGGTTCAAAGATATCAAATCTACCGATTGACCGAGTATATCCGACATAAGTTCACTACGGAAAGTTCAAAGGGAAACCTATTTATCCAGATGCAATTAATCCTCGCTTGCGAATCACACAGTTTTTCATGTATATTTCCGTGATATAGTCATTCCCCATTCATGTGGGGGATTGTTGGATTTTTAAGCTTATATGTAGCTTTAAAAAGGGTGAATGAGAAATGGAGGAAAAATAAAATATATGAGTTTCCCTCCTTGACAAAGGGACATTGTTCCATATTGGAAGAGGAAAAGGTTTTTGATGAGTATATATACAATTGCTCTTCTTCTAGCTCTTAAGAGTTAAGAAGAGGGCATGCCTTGAGCCGTCGTCGTCGCTCGCTCGCTCGACTTCGGCTTCGGCTTTGGCTTCGGATTGATTGATTAGTTTTTTGGACCAAATTTATTTGTTAATAGTAAAAATTAACAGAAATGTTATTAAATATCCGGTTTTTTGTAAACAGAATATTAATATTAAATCCAACGGAATATTAAGCCTTTTTTCGTTTTTGTAACGGAAAATCAAAGTTCCTATTGAATTCCCGGTTTATTGTTGCGTAAATAGCCCTTTACGTTATGAATGTTTTACATAAACAACATTTCTAAAGAGTTGCACCTCTTCAGTTTGAGCTCAACATTGGCTATAAATACCAGTACATTCTTTCAGATTTTTCATACGAATTTCTGAGTTCTCCTCCTTTCTTCTGCATTGTTTTAACTACAAGGAAAATAACAGTAAGTGTGATTTGCTATCGAACTTTGTGTTCGCTGAAACACGGGTGTTTGAAGTACCGCTATACTGGTGGGTTCTGATTAAATTCTATTTTTTTAATATTTTTATTTATATGTTATTTTATCTTCTCCATAATTATTTTATAAATGCAGTTTACTAACATGACGACACCGAAAAACTATCTAAAAGTAACATCCACAACAAAATAGTAAGGTGAAAAAAAAAGCGCCCTAACCTACCGGTATTCAAATAAGCCTACCACCAATCAAATGTGAATAATCTAGGCCCTACTATCGTATTAGTAGGCTACGCAATTAAAATTAATTCACAGCTAATAAACAAAATATTATTAGTAGGCTGCAACTTTTAAAAATTCTCAGCTAGCAAAAATCCAAACTTGTGAACTACTTCTTTCTTCTTCTTCTTCTTCTTTATTTTCAGTTAGTTATCCATTGTTTCGTGTCGTGTAGTATTTTGTAGGAAGAACCAAAAGAAATCATGTGAGCTTGTTTTTTTCTTTCCCATTTTACCCTCATCTTCTTTGCCTTAACCCCCCAATATTGCCCTCTCTTTTTTTCAAAAACCAAACCCCTTTTCTTGTTTTTTTCCTGCTTTCTTGCAGTGCAAGTGCCACTTCTTTGGCATAAAGTTTCAATCTTTTTTTGTCTTTTCATTTCCAAGAATTTCTGTTTGTTTTTATTTACACATATATTGTATCTATGTATTGATTTTTTGGGTTCTTGAAAGAGCAAACAAGCTCAAAGAGACAAGAAAAGGGGAAAGATGAGTACATCAACTAGCATTTTTGTGATAAGATGGATTAATTTTATAACTATGGTATGAACCCCATTTCCATATTTCTTATTTCTTTTCAGCTCCACCTGATTTTTCCTGTTCTGCTACCTTTTTTTATCTATTTATTTTCTCTCTGTTAATTGAGTTAATTTTCTCACAGTGGTTTCAGTTGAGCTTAAATGGAGAAGTGATAGATTCATAGTGCCGACCCAACTTGTTTGTAGTAGTAGTAATTGGTGTTATGTGTAACTTGGTTTTTTTTTTTTTTTTTTCCGTCTCTTTTTCCATTCATTGACAAGAAAGGATGAACCCCTAAAATGGTTTTGGGTTTGTTTTTCTTCCTGTGGTTGGCAATTTTACTTAGGTGCTTGTAAGTTTAGTGTTTCAATTTAGTCTAAATGCTGTTGCTTTTGGGTCAATGTGGTTGTATTAGCTTTTTGGTGTTAAGTTGAGCTTGATTTATTTGCTGTTTGAGAAGAAAAAACCTATCTTTTACCCCCCTTTTACACTAGTTTTGCAATTCTGAGGTAGAATTTTTGTTTTCCTTTTTTTGTTGTTGTTGTAATTGAGGTTGTTCTAAATCTTAATTTAGAGCAGGAAAGTTCATTTTTTTTAGTTTTATTTTGATGGTGTTTAAGGGTTCATATTGCCCCATTTGGATCTTGAAAATGCAGCTATTAGCTGTGGGCGTCGTAGGTTTTGGAATTTGGATGAGTGCTCATCATGATGGCTGTCGAAAGTCTCTCACTCTGCCTGTTCTAGGTCTTGGAGGAGTTATATTTGTCGTGTAGGTTCCCCCATTTCGTTCATTTGGTTTCCCCTTACCTTCTACCACTCGAGGCCGCTCTTATGTATATATTTGTGAAATTCATTCTTCTTTTCATGTTTGTCAGATCAATTGTTGGTTTTCTTGGAGCATGGAAGAACAACTCCATCTTGTTGTGGATTGTATCCTTACCGTGTCATATATTCACATGAAGTGAAATTGTGGTTTCTTGTGAAAATTTTGGTTGCTTCTCCTTAACAGTATATGTCAGTATCTAATCATGTTGTGCTTGATTTTGGTGGCAATATTGGTCTTCACCGTCTTGGCGTAAGTAATGCTATTTTTTTTTATCTTTCACTTACTACTGGTAGACTAGCCATTGGGTTTTCTCGTCTCACCTCTGTATTGCAATACCCAAGAACAAGTAAAATATCATGATGCTGTGATACAATAAATGTAAATTGACAAGTTTATGCTTTATTTATCAATGCATACTGCAGCTACATTTATACTTCTTATGGAAATTATTTCAGTTGAAATTAAAAGGTATTGCGGAATATGTTATTCTAGTCATGATCCTACAAGATATATTTATCTTTGCTATGTATAGTCCATCTTCATCGCGTATGAAAGTAACTAGTGGGTTTAGACATCCTGCTCGTTTTCTTTGCTGTATACTTTGCAAGTGACAAGCTTGTTACCAAACTTGGAATATTGCTACCGAATCTGTAACAAATACTAATCAGTTCTGTATTATATTTTGTGTTTTTGGCTTTACAGAATTGGTTTGTGACAGTCTCGTACTTTCTTATTGACCTCAAATACATAGGATAGAAAGAGGCTTTTCTTCTAGTGTCATACTAATATTATAAATTTTGGGATGTAATGTTTTTACCTTTTTGTGTTTACCCTTCGTAGAACTAGCTAGTTTTGCTCCTTATCTCCTTATTAGGTAACATTATCTTATAAGGGCCATGATTGTATATTGTTGGCGGCTCTTTAGGCAGTCTATCAATAGCTATAGCAATGTAAGACATCGCCTCTGGGTTGCTCCCTTGACTGGAACCTAGGAAGAAAGCAAACATTAATGATGAATATCCTTAACTAGTTGTTTGTAGGTTCGGTCAGTATGCGTGTCTCTTCATGATCCATTGTTTCCGTATGCTTAGATGTTGAGTACAACTTCTAATGTTTTAAAAAGGAAAATAAAGTCATAAAAGGGCCCAACCGGGTTCGAACCGGTGACCTCTTGATCTGCAGTCAAATGCTCTACCACTGAGCTATGGACCCATTTTGTGGAGTACTACTTTGGATATACTAAAATGAGACAAGTGTTGCATAGATTTTCTCAGATTTGGAAAGCTCTAGTACCACCAGTCAAAGCCTTTTTCTTTTTGAGTTAAGTGCACCAAGTAGCTATTAAGATCCATAAAGGAAAATACATGTAAGAAGGAACATATTGCCTTACCTCCTCATAATCTATACAAGGAATGAACGTACTTACTCCTTTACATCTGAATCTGAACCTATTATCTTTGCCGGAAGCAGTTTAATCCTAATGCATAATCCGAAAATGGAGGATGCATCCTTCATACAATGTGAGGAAATAATTATATCTATACTAAGGACCAAGTAAACCTTTACTTACCAAAAAAAAAGAAAAAAGAAAAACAACCAAGTTGCCTTATATTATTTTTTTGGTCTTATCCTAAAGTACGGACATTGCATCTTTTAGAACCTTAAGTGTCCTTTTGTATCATGGGGATGTCTCTGATACGCGAGTAGTTCTTATTGACGTTCTGATAAATATGATAAGTTTCCAATTTGGAAACCTTCTTAGCTTCTTTGTAGACATGTTCAGTTCTCCATGACATTGACCTCCACCAATAGCTTTCTGGCTTCTACTGTAGCATCATGCACTTGTCATGATAGCTTATCAGTTCCTACAATCTCTTTGACTTATTGTAAAGAATCCATTTCCATATTAAAATATCCACAACTGAGTTATCTTCGCACTATTTTGGCCCAAAAAGCATTGCCTACACTTCTGCTTTTGTGCCTACCTCTGCCGATGGACAGAATAACCCATGATCAGTATCCGTGCTGTGTCTCTTATCTCACCATCCTTTGTATATTCTTCCCCGTTTCTCGGCAGCTTCCATAAACTTTGTAGCTTTAATCTCAGGGGTTTCTCCCATCTGACCAATTCTACTGAAACTTTTGGTTAATTCTTCTGCTCATTTGAATAGGTTATTTTGTCCAATACCTGAGTACATGTTAAGTAGGGAGCCTAAAGAATTATCTATTTTTGGAAACTTACCTTAGGTTTGATCCATTTCTTTTCGGCGAGTTTTCTTATCATACTTGATTTTTCACCTAGCTTTCTATATCTCCAATAAACCATAGATGGAATGACCTGTAACATTCATCTAAAGAATTTTTCGTCTTTGGCCTTGTTAACTGGCAATTGGATAGAACATGTCCAAAGGCCTTTTGGCAATGTTCACACCTGCAGTATTACAGAAGTAACTCCATATTTTGCAAATTAGGCCACTATCTGAAAATAAACGTAACTTTTCTTGTTTGATACCTCCACAGCAACACATCGAAACAATGATAGTCTCTTTCGGGCCTAATAGGAGCCTGGTGGCTGACAGAGTGGTACAGGATGATGTTTGTGCAAAGCCCCCCCCCCACACCACCACCACCAAGGTTAGGTCTTGATTTAGATGACTTTTATGTGCCAAAATTTACCTTAGGAGTAATGTTCATAGGACCGCTCAGATATGAAAATGTACCTTAGATAACTATTATAGCTCAGGTTTCAGCAGGTGACGTAGACGTAGTAACATTAAGAGTAATGTCCGTAGGACTGCTCAGTTTTTTTCCTAATAACCAAGAAATCTTTGTTTCTAGCTTCAAAACTCAGTGGATAATGATCCCTCCCCTTTACCCTTCTCCAATTAAACACCAGGCTTGTTTCTTAGTAGGACTCAAGCTCGTGACGTGCGCCGACCACATATTCCCCACTGCACTACCTTTTCTGTTGAACCAAAGCCCTCAGGGCTAGGTCTCCTGAGATTATACCGTCACCTTTCTGAGGTTCTGCGCAAGAAAAAGGATGAACAAAAACACCCAGTAAATTATCTAGATTTTGATGCCTTGGTCTTATTCACGCAGTGACCAAAGTTAAACTTGCTAGTTAGCAAATCTTTTAACTTCACAATTATTTCTTTCAGTCACTCCTTTCCTTTCAAGTAAAATCTCTATATGCAAGCGTTTTGGCTTCGTTTTCAATAAACTTCATTTCTAATTTTCTCTTAATCTGTCGTGAACATGGAACTCTAAACTTGATTTCTCATATTTAATCTTTCATTAAGTGGCAACTACCATTGTGCTACGGTTAACTGGCTTAAGGTGGCAACCACAGTATCTATTTGCATGCTGATGTCAGAAATGCCTGATACCTACATATTTGAGGTGACACTTATTGGTTTGCTTTGTCTCAGGTTCATTGTGACTAATAACGGCTCAGGTCATAGTGTTAATGGATTAAGGTATATTTCATGCAGACTCTCGCAAGAAATTCCAATTCTTTATTACGTCCTCTGCTATTATGGAAGTGTGCATCATTAATGGTATTCGTCTGGCCAGGTACAAGGAGTATCAGCTTCAAGATTACAGTTCGTGGTTTCTAAAACAAGTAAGCACCTGTTTATATGCAAAATTTGAAGCTGCGGGTTATAGAAAGGCGTCATTTCTGTTATTTCCCATGCCTTAAGATGAAGATTCATGCTAGGCTTAACCATTTACTCATATGTTTCAGCTCAATAACACACATAACTGGAAGCACCTGAAAAGTTGTCTTGTCAAGACGGACGACTGCAGTAACCTATCAAGAAGATACAAGGTCATTTATCCGACTTAATCAAGAACCTTATCATGATCTATAATTTTGAAATCATATTAATGCCTCCGCTACATTGCTGCAGACTCTCAAGCAATATAAGTTAGCAAAACTAACACCTATTGAAGCTGGTTGCTGCAGACCACCCTCTGAGTAAGTTACCCTTTTTTTTTCCTTTCCTTCTTTCTTTTGTGAGCAAATTTGTTTTTAGACTACTTTAAATATGCTTACGAGAACACATTCATATCCTCCGCTCCACTTGTAGGTGTGGTTACCCTGCTATTAATGCATCACACTATGACTTGAGCTTTCATCCAACGAGTTCCAGCAAGGACTGCAAGCTTTACAAGAACTCAAAGAATGTCAAGTGCTATAACTGTGATTCGTGCAAGTAAGATCGTGTTCTGGTCTTTTCATTCTTCCATTCATATAAGGTTATTATGCAGCTCGTGGCTTTTCTCCTACAATACATTATTCTCAGGGCTGGAGTCGCAGAATACATGAAAACTGAATGGAGAGTGGTTGCAATCTTCAATGTGATTCTCTTTGTCGTCTTGGTAAGTTACTCTTTCAATTAACAACAACAACCACCACCCAGTGACACGTGGGTCTAGGGAGGGTAGTGTGTACGCAGACCTTATCCGACCTGGAAGGTAGAGAGGTTGTTCCCGAAAATCTCTCAGCTCAAGAAAGATACAGAGAAATAGTAAAAAAAACAAGCAATATCCACAAATAGGGACAAAAAGATAATAAGGACACAAGGAAACAGTAGCAACAAACTGTAACAATAACAAAATAAAGAAACCGAGCTGAAAGATAATAGGGAAACAACATGAATTACTAGCAATCTAAGAGAAAAAAAACTACCCGACTAACCCTAAAACCATCGGTACAGGACAAAATACACTCGACTGCCTACTAACCTTCTATACTGATCATCGACCTCCACATCCTCCTATTCAAGGGTCATGTCCTTTGTAAGCTAAAGCCGCGTCATGTCCTGGCTGATCACCTCCCTCCAATACTTCTTGATTCATGTTTCTTGTTGGAGAATTACGGTTACATACATAATATGGCATTTGTGATTTCTTTAGTGGGCTTGAATTTGGTTAATATGAATTCCACAGTTTCCACTCATTCTCATCATCTGCTGTTTCTTATTTCTGTCAGTCGATAATCTACTTCGTGGGATGCTGTGCAAGACGAAATGCTGCTAGGAGCCGCTCTAAAATTTGAATCCTACAACTGTAAAATTCAGATGAGTTGGTTGCTCTCGCGCGTAATGCATGAATATTGTACAAGTTTTCTTCAGCTAATGATGTGCCGCGACAATAGTTCATGTTCTTCAGCTATCTGTTGACAAACCCTGTAAAGCTTTATCCGAACGAAATGATTCATGTAATATAAAACGCATCTGATGTTTATGCTAAATCATTCTTCTATAGTTCTATTACATCTAAAACATGCATTAAATTACTATCCAATACTCCCTCCGGTCCAAAATAAGTGATTTTTCCATATTTCAAGAAGGAATTAATTTTTTTTTTCCCATGGAGTAAATAGTGTTGAAGTGTGTTAGGAGTGTTTATGTAAGATAGTAAAGGTTAATATGGTCAATTTCCTGCTAATTAATGCTAAAAGGTGAATTTTTTAATCTGTGTGAAAACATCAAAAAAAAAATCACTTATTTTGGACTGGAGGGAGTACCACACACACAAAAAAAAAAAAAAAAAAAAAAAAGAGGGAAAAGCTACATAGTTAAAGTGGAGATTTTGTGGATTGGGCTACAATCTCTCGGATTAAAGTGGATTAATTTTTGGTCGGATCTAATGATTCATACCGGCGATATCAACTAGTTGAAACTAAGGGCCCATTTGGACATACAAATTATTTTCTTTTTTCTAAAAAGAAATTCACTTTTTTCCGAAATCAGCGTTTATTCATAAAATTTCTAGTTTTTACTTGAAGATGCATTTTGGAAATTTTTGAAAATTTCAAAAAAGTTATTTTTGGAAATTTTCACTCAAATACTCATTAAACTTCAAAAACAACCAAAACTGAATTTTATGTCCAAATACTATTTTCACTAGAAATTTTTTTTCACAATTTTTTCAAAATTTTGCAATTCTTGTGTCCAAACGCTTACTAAAACTCAGTAATTATTACTACATAGTATATATTAGACTTGGGTAAAATCATTGGAGAATCTTCTATTTTAGAGTATCTTTTATTTGTCTTATAACAAATGCAAGTTACAAAAGTTGAAATAATATGTATTCAAATAGAAGAAAATGAGTAGTAGAATATTTTCATAATGTTGTCAAATAGTTTGAAATTGAGATAGTAATAGTATTAAAATTTTATTTATTTGAAAAATTATAGGACCCACAAATTCCTGTCCTGATGTTGATCCCCAAAAGTTGGAATATAGGCATTTTGGTCTCCAAAAAGTTCTCAATTAATCTTAGCCGTCAAAAAGCGCGGGAAACTAAAATCCAAAGACCAAAAAGCTGGCTTCCTCAACAAGCTGAACAAGTCATAAATAAGTCAATCCAATCCATAAAACCCCCAATACAACAAACCCTAAAACACCCAAAGAGAAAGAAAAACCCTCTGATTATCCATGGCACCTAAGAAAAGGCCAAATATGGAGCAGACCACCACCCGCGTAACTCGAAGCTCAACTCGTAATGTCAACTCAAAGCCCAACTACACTGACCCTGAACCACCCAAACCCAAACGGGCCAAAAAAACCACCCCAAAATCCGAGCCCAAACCCGAAATCAATGCTGCTGTTGACTCTGGTTCAAAGGGTGTTGTGATTGAGCACTGTACACAGTGCAACCAGTTCAAGATTAGGGCTGTGAAGGTAAAAGAAGGGTTGGAAAATGGAGTACCCGGTTTGGAAGTTCGGGTCAACCCGGAAAAGCCGAGAAGGGGTTGCTTTGAAATAAGGGAGGTTGGTGAAAATGGAGAGAAATTTGTTAGCCTTTTGGATATGAAGAGGCCATTTGGGCCAATGAAGGCATTGGACATGGACAAGGTCATTTCAGATATTATTGAAAAAATCAAATGATGATTAAGAAAAATCAAATTTTATTTCATTTAGGGTTGTTATGGTCATTTTAAGTACTTTATTTTTGGGGATTTCATGTATTAGGGGTTTTTGGATTAGGGGTACGGTTTTGTGTTTTGTTTGCGCCAAAGTACTTGATATTTTTCTTTAATCTATTTTAGCCCCTTAGATTTTGGAAAAAAAAGGGAAAAGGAATTGCAGACTTGTTATGTGATTGGCTTATGACATCTATAAAAAAATATTTTAAAACCAACAAATTGTAAAATATCAGTCACATTGGGTTCTAATATTTTTCAATATTAAATGCCGATTTAGATCTTAAATGTTATATTTTGTACTAATCGATGATATATTTTGCTTTAAATTAAGTGAATTGCAAAGTGAAACAATAATTTGTCAAATCACATTCTTGGAGATTTTATTCTGGTTGGATCTAACTTTTGAGCGTTCTGATATAAAGTCATTATTCCAAACATTAAGTTGATATTTTCTACAAACTTACAATAAAAAACAATATCAGGATAACTAATCCCAGCATAAACCGTATTCAAACCAAACGACTCATAATGGGTCGTTTGGTATGAGTAGGGGTGGCTATTTGAGTCCAAACTCATTCAACATGTTCAAAGATTAATGGGTTGGGCTGAAAATATTTTAACTCATGGGTCAATTTGGGTTGAGCCCAAGTTAACACATTATCTTTTATGATCCATTTTGCCATTTAGCAGCCCAAATACAACTCATGAAACTCACCCAAAATAAAGGGATTTCAACTTAACTTATCTAGAAATTTAATTAGTTGTCCCAATTTTATAATTTTTTTTCTGCATCTCCCACTCACCTACCATACCCCCTAACCCCACCCCCACCCACCCAACCGTGCGCAAACCCCTCAAATTTGTTTTATACATTTTTTTGTATTTTTAATTTTATGTCTTTTTTGTTTCTGCCCACTCGTCCCTTGCGCAAAACCCGCCTACCCATCCACCCACCACCCACCCCCAATTTTTTTTTTTTAGTATTTTTAATTTTCTGTTTTTTAATTTTTCTGCACCACCCCATCCCAAAAAAAATTTACTTTTTTTTGTATTTTTTATTTTTTATTTTTTTTTGTTTTTGTGCACCACCCACCCCGCGCAAACCCCCTCAAAATCTTTTTTTATACTTTTTTTTGTATTTTGAATTTTTTGTTTTTTTGTTTTTCTTCACTACCTACCCGCAAAATATTTTTCAACTTATACATTTTATGGTAAAAAAATAAATTTAATGCAAGATGAGCATGGTTCAAGAACATGGGTCAAGTTGGACGGGTTGGGTTATGACCCATTGTTTAGCCCATCTTAGTCCAAGTACACTTTGGGTTGGGTTGGGCAATGACCCATTTTGACCCGCCCAAATTCAACCCAACCCGCTCATTTGCCACCCCTAGGTATGAGGTATATCGCTGGTACAAAAATTTAATACCACCTTAATACTTTGTTTGGTTAGCAAACTTGGTATAAGTTATCCCGGAATTAAAATTAGTATCGTGATAACTTATACTTTCTTAAAAATTATGCAATTGTCATTTTTAATACAACATACCGAACAGTGGATGAAAACAATACTAGCATAACTAATTCCGACATAAGCCGTATTCTAAACAAACGACCCGTAAAAAAGTAGTCACTAAACTTTACAAAACTAACTTTGTCACATTAAAGTAAAACTGAACAATCAATAAAGCAAATAATAGAATCAGAAATAAGTATTACAGAGTACGTAATTTTTCTTTTTTTGAATTGATAAGTAACAATATCACCAAACAATTTCAATAATCGCTTCCAAGTTGTCAACTCACATGCTCCAAAACACAAGATCCACGTGGAGCATCTCCTATAATACCAAAATTATGTGAGAATTTTGAGCAAAAATAATGTTACTTTTTCTGTGAAAATAATCTTGCTTCATATTACATCTCTACAGAAACAATCATTTGATTGGTTCTGTACTCTCCAATCTTTCTCATACCTACCATATGGGTATTTTCAAAATTGTCAAGAACATCAGTGTTCTTTGAGGCGAGGGTCTACCGGAAACAACTCTCTACCTTCACAAAGTAGGGATATGATTTGCGTACACACTACCCTACCCACACAACCCTCCCCAGACCCCACTTGTGGAATTCCATTATTGTTGTTGTAGTAGTAATACATCTCTACAGAACTTTCACGAGATAAATAAGTCTAGAATACTTGTCTAATGTTAATATTGATTCTAGAGGTCCTAATGTACTCCAAGAAAGCAGAGTCATCTTCATCAGAAAACTGCAATTCAAGGGAGGATATCTCGGCGTGTTCTTTATCAGTGAAGATCCTAGGGACACCATGGAAGCATTCCCTTGCTTGTCCTGCCATAAGAATAATATCACCACTTCGAACAAACATTGCAACTGGTGGAATGTCCCTAGACTTTCCCCCGATAAGGAAAATACCTTTACAGCCCAAACTCATGCTAACAATAGGTTTACTCCAATCCTTTTCCATGTCATCAACGTGGCCACCAAGCGTGTCGCCTAGCCCAAAGTAATTAACAATTGCTGCTTCTGCCTGAAACACTTCACCCGATGGCAGGGCAGCTGTTGCCATTCTTTCAGCCAGCAGGCAAAGTGCATCAGGTATCTTGTTGTGAGGCAGAGATATATTATAGTTCCGTTTCGACCAGTCAAACTGCAAGCCAAGGGTGCTCCACCTTAACTTACGAAGCAAAACAGAGGCTGGCACTGACTTGCATGTAACTTCTCTGGATAATGCACCTGATTGATCAAAAAACTTCCACTTGGGAACATTTATGTCGCTCTGGATGATTTCCACCTCAGAATTATTCGTCTCACAGTTCTTATCTTCTTGAATCAAAGCTTTATTATCCTTGGCAGCAGCAAATAAGTCCTGTAGAGGGCCATAAATTGCATTATGGTTGGTCCTGTTTGGAGGTTGAGGAAAACTTGTTAAACTCTCCTTTATCCATCGGCATTGCTCCTCAACCGTTAATGCTCCAGGAATGAAATAAAACCCTGGATGACTCTCCAAGCAGAAGACATGACTATCAAAATCGCATTGAATTGCAAAAATGCCAGACGGAAGTTCACCAGTTCGATGGTAAGACTCTGAAATTGACTTAAAATCAACTACCTCCGACAAATCCACCGGTCTTGGTTGCTTTTTCCTGAGTGTAACAACATAATAAGGTCTCATTAACGTAAATCAACTGTTGTATCTGCTAAAGGGGAAAATTTTACAAAAGAGTGAAAAAACATTGTTAAAAATTACGTATCAAACTTAAAAAGCTTACTTTCGGGTATTGTCGTAATACAGCTTGTATTTCTTTTCAGCCTTCCTGAAAGCGGTTCGCTCTTCATCTTCGGTGCTAGGGTTGGAACCATACATCTTCCACAGCTCCAAAAATCGAACTTATGATAAATCTTTGAATTAGGATTTCTGGAGCCTTGGGGTAAATATCTCTCCTGAGTCTTGACTGATGGAGATAGCGTAAAATTATTTATGCATCTATGACTCAAAATATTACATGTTCTCCAGATTGCAAATTATAATTTTCTCATGTTAGAAGCTTTTATGATTACTAGTTTTACGGTGCGTGTACCACATCTCAATAAGTAACTTTTTATAAATGAATCACACAAATAATATTACAAATTGTGTTTGCACTACCAGAAAATTACCGTTATCCGACTACCGAACAGCTGGAAAGTAGTCGAAAAATCTTATTTCCCGACTACATTCCGAACGTTACAGAGACGTCGGAAATATGAATGAAACTACAACAACAACAACAATCCCAGTATAATCCCGCAAGTGGGGTCTGGGGAGGGTAGTGTGTACACCTTACCCCTATCTGGAAGGTAGAGAGCTTGTCTCGGATAGACCCTCGGCTCAAGGCAAAAAATTTTGTCTGAGCCAGGGTTCGAACCGGGGACATCTAATGTGGGAAATGCCGGAAACTACATTAATCGCAAATTTCCGACTACCATGGTCCGACAATTTAAATTGCCAAACAACCAGGAAACATACGATTTTTATAGAAATCTGATTGAAAAGAAAAAGTAGAAATTTTGGGACCATTGCTCCTAAAGTAAGTTGATATGGACAACATTAATTCAAATATAAATAAATTTAATTGATAAGGACTTTTCTAGTGTAGATTTCATAGATCATTTAATCAGATTTTGTTAGATTTTTTATTTTAAAATTAAGTTGATACAATTGATCGCAGCCCATATATAACGACAGTATAAGAATCAGATTTAAGAAACCTGAATAGGAAGAAATCAAGGGGCTGGAAGCTTAAATTGAAGGTAGGGATCATTTTCCTTATTTGACTGTTCAAAAATAAATCTTTATGCTTGTTCAATTTAATGGTTTGTGATATTGCATATCAGGAATTAATACCTCGAAAACTAAATGCACAGTAATCCTACAGTATTTTTTTTTATATATACATGCCTGAGTTTACAATTATCTGTGGACGTTCGAAGGAACCAATTTCGTTAGATACAATTCAGATACAAAATGATCCTTCTAATCAACAATAAATCTGTAGTTTATGAAACTAATTGGACATCAAACTCAAGAGTCAAGGCTTGTGCAGCAGAAGCATTCAAAAACAGGGCAGCAGCAGAATTCAGGAGACTTACCACTATGCCCGTCGCCGCCGTGTGCTGCCGCCGTCAGCGTTGCCCAGCCCAATGCCGCCTGAAACTCGCAGAGGAAGAAAGTGGTTAGAGTGAGGAAAGGGAGTTGGGAGAAATAAGGATGGAAAGGGAGAGAGAGACTTACTGCTGTGCCGCCGTGTGCCGCCGTTAGAGAGAGAAGAGAGTGGGGGCTGGATTTGAGCAAGGGTTGAGAATAGAGAGAGAGCCAGAGAGGAGGG
>ML282302.1:0-10000 GCA_005239495.1 Nicotiana undulata | reverse complement strand
AACTTTATTTATAGGGAAAAAGTGTCTTAGCACCAAGTAACAAATCCTAAATCTGTCTAAAATATAGACATTGAACTTAAATATAATTCTATTTATAACACGAGAGTATAATAGTCAGAAAAGTAGTCAATTAATAAATTTATGCAAAAAATATATTTCTTGTTTGACTGTTTCAGTCGAAAAGGTAATTTGAATTCACCCTGAATTTTTTATAGTCGGAAATGTCAATCGGATGAAAGCCAATTTTTGGTAGTGTAATTGAATCATAAGCAAAAGTGTAAACTCTTTGAAACTGATAAATATTAATTTTATTATATATAGCTAACTTAAGTTTTACACGTGTACCCATCTCAATACGTAAAAAAATTAGCTTGACCTTATAAAATAAATTTTATAAGCTCGAAATTGATGTATATGTTTATCCTATATACCTAACTTAATTCACAAAAGTCTTGTATGTATTTTTCGTGTACATGCTTTGCTTTGAAGCGGAGTTACGCGGGTAAAGTAGTCACGTCGCGTTCGAACCGTATAAACAACCTATAAAAATGTAAGTAGGTCAGCCTACAATATATTAGCGGCACTCACCGCATAGCAAAAGCCTAGTGCACGTAAGAGTTCAAGAATAAGATTTTCTTGCATAAAATTAGGGGCTTTTCTTCATTTCGATGAGAGCTTTGTACTTGGTGAGCTGATCTTGGAGCTCAATGTTAACTTTAGTGTGTTTTGAAGAGGTGGGTTTTGTTTTAAATTAACTAATTCTCTCTATTTAGTGAATTAATAATTGTGGGTTGTTAATTTAGGAAATCTTGAAGGAATTGGTACTCTAATGATTGAAATTGAATAAAAAGATTGAACTTTTTTATTATTTTAAAGTATATTATGAAACCTCATTAAACAACTGGGGCTTTGACTGATAACTTAATTATTTATATCTTTACCACTGTTATGGTTTTTATATAATTTTACTGATTAAGACATTAGTTTATTGAAACAGTTTTTGGTTTTCAGCCCAAAGTTAGAGCAATTCTGAGTTAGCAGTTATCACACTGTCCAATATGCCTCTACTCTGAGTTTTTGAAAATGGCCAGCAGAAAGTCTCATCTACTGCTCATCTCTCTTCTTTGTGAGTTACTGTTTCCATTTTTGCATTTTTGTTTATGCCCTTTTATGATTGGAACCAGTTGATTAATATTTAGCTAGTTGGTTGTTTGCTTATTTTGAGATTCTTTCTTTGTATTTATGCAGTCCTGAGAATGAGTTGGTTGAGCTTGTGTGGGAAAATGGTCAGATTATGTTGCAAGGGAGTCTTGGAGCAACGGTAAAGTTGTCTCCATGTGGGCTATAGGTCACGGGTTCGAGCCGTGGAGTTGATGCTTGCATCAAGGTAGGCTGCCTACATCACAACCCCTTGGGGTGCGGCCCTTCCCCGGACCCTGCATGAGCATGGGGTACTTGGGGCACCGGTCTAGCCAAGTAGTGCTAAGAAGAACCCTATTCAAAGATTGGGAAGTTTGGTGTGATGGGCTCTATGTTGAATGACATGCCATTATACTGGTGAATTGGATTTGATTCAAGAGGATGAAGGGGTTGAAGACTATTTAAGTTCTCCATTATCCAACTAATGTGGTACCTTCCCAACTCGAGTCAAGAGCATTTGGGGCTAGCTTTCACGATAGATCGTGTCGTCTTGAACAGTCTGATAATATATTCAGAGATTGTTCGAGTAATAGTGACAACACCCCTGGTCAGTTTACAGGTGCAAAGGCCACGACAGATACAGCTGATAGTGAGAGAAATGCTGAACATGGGGCTGTTTGCTCATCTATATGCTCTGGTAGCAGTGTAGAGAGAGGATCAAGTGATCAGCCTCATAATCTAAAGAGGAAAACCCGAGATAATGAGGATTCATGGGCGTCCAAGTGAAGTAAGTTTATTTGTTTAAAGGCCATTACTTTTAACATGTTTTGTAGTATGTTACCTCATTGTTGGGATGTTGAGTCTGACCAGGAAATATCTTTTGTTCAGGATGCCGAAGAAGAATCTGTTGGTATCAAAAACCTTGCCCTACTCGAGGAGGTACAGGTTCAAAGAGAAGCCAAGCTGCAGAGGTGCATATTTATCTAAACGGGTGAGCTAACCATTACCACCTCATCTGTGCTTTTTACAATGTCTGGTTTTAAATCTTCTTAAGACAATTTAGATTTAAATGCATTCTGATTCAGTTTCTACAAACAGAGCCGAAGGAATAGGATTAACGGAAAGATGCGTGCATTACAGGAACTAATACCCTACTGCAACAGGTAAGAAAAGTCAGCTGTATCTAATCGTCATGCCTTTGTACATACTGGTCGAGGACGACCATCATTTGCTCCTTTGGTAGGGCAATTATCAACTGGTGCAAGGACATAAGTTCCAGTGGACAGACCGAGGGCACCACCAATTTTATATTCCAAAAATCCACTACCCAAGAAGAACTCACAGATATGCTGAATCTAGCCTCCAAAAATATCAGACATGCAGTCAGGTGTGTAATTTTATCAAGGACTTGTCACATTCTGTATATTGAAAGGGAGAAAGAAATGATAGTTAGAGGTGTTGCAATTGGTTTTCTACTGTTTGGCTTAGTTTATTTTTGTGTTTCTGTCTGCTCGTCTTTAACCTGATTCTTTTCGTTAATTCTTGAATCTGCCTACAGTACTAGTTTTCCTATCTGAAAATATTAGTTTGAGGTGCTGAAATCATTATTGTTTTTAGATTTATTCTTTTATTATCCTACATATTCCAAGTTACCTTGTCATGTTGTTGGTGCTAAGATAAAGATGGAAGAGCTAGACGGAATCCTACGCTAATTGAATGAACAAAAGATTCCAAATGAGAAGATTGCTTTCTATAACAGTATAATTTTCTCATTATAGGCTGATCCTCGATGTGGCAATCATGGATAGTTAAGGTGTATGTTGCTCGGACTCTCCGGAAATGCCGTTGAATGCATGTCGGATCCTCTAAATGTAGTGTATTTTTGGAGAATCCGATACCGGTACGGCAACATTTTGGAGAGTATGCGCAGCACACGTTAAGGTATCAGCCACAAATTTGGAACTTCAATTTGAGACCACCATGTGATAGATATTATATTCAAATATAAGAAACCTAAAAGTAATTTCAACAAAATGGCACCGGCATTATCCCAAAAAAAAAAAAACACCGTCCAGACTAAATTTACATGCAAGACATAAGTTGGAATAGACCATTAAGATGGGGAAGAACAACAACAGCAACAACAAACCCAGTGAAATCGCACAAGTGGGGTCTGGGGAGGGTAGTGTGTATGCGGACCTTACCCCTACCGTGGGGAGGTAGAGAGCTATTTCCGGAAGACACTCAGCTCGAGAGGATGAATAGAAACAATCAAATATCAACAACATAGCCAGAAAAATGATAACAACAATAGCAACAACCATTAATCACGACAGGATAGCTGAAGCGGAAGATAGTAAGAGATAGCCGTAATACTAGCAATCTAGGAACAACGACAAGATACTACCAGACTAGCCCTAAACAACCCGGTACAACAACAATAACAACAACCCAGCATAATCCCATAAATTGATTTTCGACTGTTATTTGAAATGATTGCTAAAACTGCTAAATAGAAACTAGACCTAAATTATCAAGTATCATCTGTACGAAAATTAATCCTCAACATTGTAACATTTAATTAACTAACTCTAGATCTTGCATCAACCTATGCTAACCAAACCGTTATAATTTTACGTGCACTGCCTTCTACTCCAGTTATATATAAGGTTGTGCGCACTAACTCTGAATCCACTAACTTTAAAATATTGCATCAGCCTATGCTAATCAAATTGTTAGTTCACTGCCTTCAACTCGAGTTATGTATATAGCCTATTTGATTGGTTAAACATGCAGGGGGGGAGGGGGGTGGGGGTGGGGAGGATATGAGAATGCACTATCACAAAATCACAGTAACAATGAAACACACTTAAACAAGTACGTTGTCTTGATTCATAATATAAAAAGAAAAAGAAAAAGAAAAAAGACAGGATCTAAAGGCGCGCATTTCTTATTCTTCTAAGAATTCTAATGAACATCAATCTTATGCTCAGTGTATCACAAAGTAATCCAAGAAAGGGCAGTTCTATGCTATGCTGCTATGCACAAGAGATTCACCAACAAAATCTTAGTTCCTATATATATCATCATAGAACTGCTTGAAGTTTCTCTCTATGGAGTCAGAATTCAGTTTTGGGCAAGTCAACCAGCAGGATAAGTTCTATGTTGCTCGGACCCTTGGAAAATGTGACCGAATACGTGTCGAATCCTCCAAAAGTAGTGCATCTTTGAAGGATCCGACACGGGTGCAGATACATTTTGGAAAGTCCGCGCAACATAGGATAAGTTTAGTTCTTAAACTGACTGATTTTCTTCATTCCGTGCGCGCGTTAGAGCTATCAGGCTTTCTTCAACTGTGCACATTCTCATCTAAGAGTGAAAGAGAAATAAAGAAGCATTAGTCTTAAACTTGTATTGACACAATCTCAAGATCCAAGAGTTGGATAGTCATTGAAAAGACCACTTGTGATGATGGATTTACTAAATCCATATAACATGTCGTAATCTTCTAAATTAGATACTAAATTCATTTACATAAGGGAAATATGTGCAGAAAATTTTCATTTGAATTTGATTCAAGCAGAATTAGAATAAACATTAGAGAGTTTCCCTTTATGATGAAAACTAGAGATCTGCAATTTAAACCTTTTTCCTTTTTAGATGTAATCCAATAACTTATGCAGTCAAACCTCTCTTATGCATTAAGTCAAATTACATATGTCACAAATAACATTTAAACCAGCCTATCCCTTTTTGATTAGTATAAATAGATGCCTTTAGTTTGGTGTTTTTACTTCATTCTGTAATTTGTGTTCAGAGTCGAAACAAATCAGGTAATTCTTGTGACACAACTCTGTTATATTTTGTAATAACTTGCTGATAAACGATGATACATTTGGTTGAAATTAAATGAATTGTAAAGTGAAACAAAAGTTTGTCAGATCACATTCTTGGAGATTTTATTCAGATTGGTTTGCTTGTTATTGCCCCTTCCCTTTATCTTTCTTGAGCCTAGGGTCTACCTGAAACAGCCTCTCTGCCTTCTTAAAGGTAGGGGTAAGGTCTGCGTACACTCTAACCTCCCCAAACCCCACTTGTGTGACTACACTGGGTATGTTGTTGTTGGATCTAACTTTTGGGCATTCTGATACAAGGTCATTATTCCAAACATACTTCGTTTTAAACGAGTAATATTTAATGTGTCAACTGTCAAGAGAGTGCTTACGATTTTCTTGAATACGTAGAAAATGTCGTTGCATCAGAGAGCCATCGTACAGATTTTGCTTGCAATTTCTCTCCTTTTAAACCATTATGAAGTTGAAGCAGAACAGAGGTTGTCTAAAGCAGAGGATTTAGAGTTAGAGAAGCAACTAAAGCTTCTTAATAAGCCAGCAATCAAAACTATTAAGGTAAAATATCTATTTGTCTTATGCAGATTTTATAAACTCTACATGTCCTTGGTTATTATTTTTTGTTACACAAATGATATAATGCATTTCGCTTGTTGTGAGCGAACATAGATTTGTCATTTTCTTACTATACGAAGATCACTGAGATTCAAACTCGTGAAAATACAGCTTGAATTATAACCTCTTTAAGTCTTGGGAGATATGTTTTTATATATAAAGATTGGAGACTGATTGCAATTTGACTAGCAGGGCAGATATGGAGAACTGTATGATTGTGTAGACTTTTACAAACAACCTGCATTCGACCATCCTCTGTTGAAGAATCATAATTTTCATCCCCAGGTATATCTATACACTACAGTTTCGAGTTCGTACAATCCAGTTTTTTTTCTTTTTGAAAGAAAATATCATACATATATATGTATATAGAAACTCATAACACTTACTTCTGGATGCAGATGAAACCTATGTTATCCATGTCGCAAAGAGATGACATTTCTTCAAACATTAATAGACCTTTTAACATAGAGTTAGAAGACGGAGGTTGTCCTGTTGGAACAGTTCCTATTAGAAGAACTACAAAGGACGACCTAATAAGACGGAGACTTACATCGCAAATGAGGGGGGGAAATGATTCTCCTGATGGTGATGTGAGTCTTCTGCAAGAATTTCTACAACTCTTTGATTTTCAAAAATTCAAAACTCTTTTGTATACTTTTCTTCACAAAATGTGTCATTATTTCCATACAGGGTATTGTTTCCGAGGGAACCAAACCGTTTGGAGGAGGCTACAAGGTTTATCTTCTTTTATTATCCATATTCAAGCTAAAAAACACTAGTTCATGGTTTCGCCTTGTCTGTATTTATAATTTTGGCTATTAAGTTCGCTAATTTTACATTGTTTTGTAGTTAGCAACCTTACCTACACTTAACAATCTGATGTTGTGATATTGCTTCGTTCAGTTTGCATCCGTTCAAATCCCATACAGTCCAAGAAACAAAATGGCAGGAGCAGGAGCAATTCTTAGTTTGCATAATCCTCAAAATCTTAGTGGGCATCAACATAGCGGAGGTCGTATAAAAGTTCAGAATGGAAATGACAGCATACAAGTTGGCTGGACTGTAAGTTCTTTATCTCTTTATTAGCAATCCATGACTTTTACTACACTAATCAACATAGGTGGATTGAGATAATCTCCGGCCAGTAGCGGAACCAGGATTTTCATTAAGGGGAGTCAAAATATAAAGAAACAAACTCACCAAGAAGTCAAGGGGTGTCATTGTATAGTATACACATTTTTATTTAAAATTACCAAGCTAAAAAGTGTAATTTTCTGACGAGACACCCCTTGGTTGCATGTGGCTCCGCCACTGTCTCCGGTCTCCGGCGGGTGCAGTATTGTATTCTCTCTCTTCAGCTTGAGTTATTTGTACCAGTTTATTGCACTAACGAAATCCACTAACTCTTAAGTCTTGCATCAACTGTGCTAATTTAACTGTTATCATTTCACATTCATTGCCTTCAACTCAAGTTATGTATCTAAGTCTGCAATTTCCGAGTTGACTAACTCTAAATCTTGCATCAACCTATGCTAATCAAACCGTCATAATTTTACGTGCACTGTGCCTCATACTCAAGTTATGTATATATAAGGTTGCGTGCACTAACTCTGAATCCACTAACTTTAAATATTGCATCAGCCTATGCTAATCAAACTGTTAGTTCACTGCCTTCAACTCGAGTTATGTATATAGCCTATGATTGCAGCAATGCCGAGTTCACTAACTCTAAATCTTGCATCAGCCTATGCCAATCAACGCATTATAATTCCATTTCTTAAAGTCGTCTATTACCTAATAACGTTATGTTTTTTTCGATTGAAGGTGAACCCACCCGTCTATGGGGACACTCATACACGACTATACACATATTTCACAGTAATCTCTTCTTTCGTGTTAATACTAATTGTATTCCATTGTGATGACGATCAATATTGTTTTATCAATTACGATATGTTTGATAGTCGACGTATCAATGACTCTTATTTAGTACTATTTCTTTTCTTACTACCACAGGCTGGAAAAATAGCTTGTTATAATACTCAATGTCCAGGTTTTATACAAATAAACACTGCAATACCTTTAGATGCGCAACTTCCAGGTTCTTCTTATGGTGGACCTGTTTTTGATGTACCGATGTATATTGCTCGGGTAAACTAGCCCTGATTGTATAAATATTTTTTACACTGTCAGCGCACAGAACTTATTTATCTAAATGTTTGCATTTTGTTTACAGGACATGTCAAATGGAAATTGGTGGTTTTATTTTGGAATAACAGGAGTTGGATTTTGGCCTGGAAAAATATTTACTAACTTAAAAGGATTTGCAACAAGTGCTGAATATGGAGGAGTTGTGTATAGTCTTACTGGAATTCCAGAACCTCCAATGGGCAGTGGTTATTTTCCTATTGGAGACCTTAAAAAAGATGCATATTGTAAGAAGTGTACTTTCATAACAGATAAAAATCAAACTAAGTCTTTAGATGATATTTTAGTGAAATTATATGCAAATAGTCCAAACTTATATAGGGTGAGTGATTATCCAAACTCTGGGGTTGTAACTGGGAATTTAGTGTCATATGGAGGACCAGGTGAGAAATAATAGCTTATGTTTTTATGTTTAAGTACTCAATTTTATTTATACTTATAGCATTTACAATAAAATCTATTGATTTATAAGTTACCAAATAAGAATTTCATCTTCTTTCTTTGGTCATTGTTTTGGAAGTTGATTTTGTATTGATCCATCGCCAATGTTATTATATAGGAAATTATTGATGGACTTTTAAATAATTACTTAATCTGTCTAATGGTCAAATTTGAGAAATATTTGACAACATACTGAGTGAGCTAGCATAAAGGGAACACAAAGTTAATCTATTTGGCAGAAAGGGAACACAAAATTTTCATGACTATGATTCTACAACGCAACAACAATATACCCAATACAATTCCATAAGTGGGTCTGGGAAGGTAATGTGTACGCAGACCTTACCCCTATCTAGGGAGGTAGAGAGTTTGTTTCCGATAGAACCTTGGCTGTATTAGAGCATAAGCTAACCATCAGCTACTTTATTGATTTCTCTATTGCTTTGACCAAGTCTTTAGCTAGTAGTTAGAATTTTGTTACTCCTTTATTTTCTCAAATAAATCTCTTTATTCAAGGAGTTTGTTTAGCAAGTAGTTTAGTCCTCCTCTTCCAGAGGAGTTAGTTTAGGGAATTGGTTTGTCACTCTTGTATTTAAAGGTTGCTTTGATTCAATAAAGATATTAGCTTTTTGTGTCTCTCTTGTTCTTATATGGTATCAAGAGCCTCAACAAACTCTAACGAGTAAGATCCTATCTTTTTTCTCTCCCACCCACCCTCCACAAATGGCTAACACTACTGGAGTTGTTAATGCTGATAATAATAGTGGTGTGATAGTCGTCCAGTTGAATCATGCGTCACAATTGACAATAAAATTACAAGGCAGCCACAACTTTGCAACTTGGAAAGTGCAATTTTCCATGCTTATGCATGGTCATGATCTTTATGGTCATCTAGATGGGTCTACTCCTGCCCCATCTCGCACTATCACAAATGGCACAGCCCTTAGTGTCAATCCTGCATTTGCTCTTTGGTTTCGTCAAGACCAACTCATTCAAAATGCACTTATGGCATCTGTTGATCCAAAAATTTCCAGTACTGTTGCAACTGCTGACTCAGCAGAAAAAGCCTGGGATGCATTGCACACTGCATATGCTAACAAGTCCCAAACCAGAATTTTCAGCCTTCGCGATCGACTTGCGCGACTCAGAAAAGACTCCCAACCAGTTACTTAATATTAGCAAAATATTCGATCCATGGCTGATGAACTCTCTACTGCTTGTAACGACCTGGCCGGTCGTTTTGGAGAGTTAGCGCCCCGATCCCCTGATAACTGTTCCTCCCTTGTCTTATTAGGTTAATGGAATGAGTCGAAGCGTTGAGTGATGAAAATTGGAGTGTTTTTGGACATATAGTCCTTTAAGGTGAGCTTTGACCTTAGAAATTGGGCCAGAGCGGGAGCTGTGTGAAGACGGATCCGGAATGGAAATCCGTTGACTCCGTCAGCTCCGTTGAGTGATTTCGGGGTTGGAAGCGTGTTCGGAATGTATTTTTGAGGCCAGACGTAGATTTAGGCTTGAATTGGCGAAAGTTAGAATTTCGACGATTTCGGCCGATAGGTGAGATTTTGATATCGGACTCGGAATGGAATTCCTAAAGCGACAGCAGGTCCGGAATGTCATTTATGACCTGTGTGCAAAATTTGAGGTCATTCGGACGAGTTAGACGTGGTTCGGCGTCAGAAGTGAATTCTTGAAAATTCCTAAGTTCCTAAGCTTGAATCTATGCATTTTTGGATATTTTG
>ML282301.1:647-14472 GCA_005239495.1 Nicotiana undulata | reverse complement strand
TATTTTGGCCTCATCTTGATACTTTCGTCATTGTGTTCATTGACGACATTCTGGTATATTCTCGGTCCCAGGAGGACCATGAGCAGCACTTGAGGACCGTGCTTCAGACCTTGAGAGAGAAGAAGTTATATGCCAAATTCTCTAAGTGTGAATTTTGGCTTGATTCTGTGGCATTCTTAGGCCATATAGTATCTTCGGATGGGATCAAGGTAGATCCGAAGAAGGTGGAGGCAGTGCAGAGTTGGCCCAGGCCGACTTCAGCTACCGAGATCCGCAGTTTCCTCGGTTTGGCTGGTTATTATCGCCATTTCATGGAGGGATTTTGATCCATTTCAGCACCCATGACTAGATTGACCCAGAAGGGTGCTCCTTTTATATGGACTGAGGAATGTGAGGAGAGCTTTCAGAAGCTCAAGACAGCCCTGACTACAGCTCCAATGTTAGTCCTACCTACCGGTTCGGGGTCCTATACAGTCTATTGTTATGCTTCGAGGATTGGTTTGGGAGCGGTGTTGATGCAGGACGGTAGGGTGATTG
Organism: Nicotiana undulata; assembly: GCA_005239495.1. NCBI lineage: Eukaryota > Viridiplantae > Streptophyta > Magnoliopsida > Solanales > Solanaceae > Nicotiana > Nicotiana undulata. Next base: position 13,935 of record ML282301.1, on the reverse strand, counting down.
CCTACGCGTCCAGGCAGTTGAAGGTACATGAGAAAAATTACCCGGTTCATGATCTTGAGTTGGCAGCGATTGTTCACGCCCTGAAGATATGGCGTCATTATATATACGGTGTTCCCTGTGAGATATATACGGATCACCGGAGTTTGCAGCACATATTCAGGCAGAAGGATCTCAATTTGCGTCAGCGCAGGTGGTTGGAGCTACTCAAGGATTATGACTTCACCATATTATACCATCCAGGGAAGGCCAATGTGGTGGCCGATGCCCTGAGCCGTCGGGCGGAGAGTTTGGGTAGTTTGGCATATCTTCATGCAGCTGAGAGGCCCTTAGCTTTTGATGTTCAGTCCTTAGCCAACCAATTTATGAGGTTGGACCTTTCTGAGCCTCAGCGGGTTTTCGCTTGTGTTTTTGCTCGATCTTCTCTTTATGACCACATTCGAGAGTGCCAGTATGATGATCCCGACCTTCGAGCTCTTCGGGATAGAGTTCAGCGGAATGGTGTTAGAGATATGACCATAGATGATGAGGGTGTGTTGAGACTGCAGGGCCGTATTTATGTGCCTGACGTAAATGGACTGCGGAGGTTGATCCTTGAGGAGGCCCATAGCTCGCGGTACTCCATTCATCCCGGCACCGCGAAGATGTACCAGGATCTGAGACAGCACTACTGGTGGCGGAGGATGAAAAAGGATATAGTGGAGTTCGTAGCCAGATGCCTCAATTGTCAGCAGGTCAAGTGTGAGAATCAGAGAACGGGAGGATTACTTCAGCAGATGAAGCTTCCAGAGTGGAAGTGGGAGCGGATTACCATGGATTTTGTGGTCGAACTTCCTCGAACTCTGAGGAAGTATGATGTTGTTTTGGTGATTGTGGATCAGCTGACCAAGTCAGCTCATTTCATTCCAGTATTGACTACATATTCTTCGGAGAGATTGGCTCAGATCTACATGAGGGAGATAGTCCAGTTGCATGGTGTGCCGGTATCTATTATTTCAGAACGAGGTCCTCAGTTCACCTCGCACTTCGGGAGAGCCTTGCATATGAGTTGGGTACCCAGATTGATCTCAGTACAGCATTCCACCCTCAGACGGACGGACAGTCCGAGCGCACCATTCAAATTTTGGAGGATATGCTCCGGGCGTGTGTGATTGATTTTGGAGGATCATGGGATCAGTACTTACCTCTTGCAGAGCTTGCTTACAATAACAGCTATCAATCCAACATTCAGATGGCACCGTTTGAGGCTTTATATGGTAGGCGGTGCAGGTCTGTAGTTGGATGGTTCGAGTCGGGCGAGGCTCGATTGTTGGGTACGGATTTGGTTCAGGATGCCTTGGACAAGGTGAAGGCGATTCAGGATAGACTTCGCACAGCCCAATCCAGACAGAAGAGTTATGACGACTGGAGAGTTCGTGATTTATCATTCATGGATGGTGATTGGGTTTTGCTTCGGGTATCACCGATGAAGGGCGTCATGAGATTTGGGAAGAAGGGTAAGCTGAGTCCGAGGTTCATCGGCCCTTTTGAGATATTGCAGCGGGTTGGGGAGGTTGCTTATGAGTTGGCCTTGACTCCCAACCTAGCAGGTGTTCATCCGGTATTTCCACGTGTCCATGCTCCGAAAATATCATGGTGACCCGACTCATGTGTTGGATTTCAGCTCAGTCCAGTTGGATAAGGACCTATCATATGTTGAGGATCATGTGGCCATTTTGGACAGGCAGGTTAGAAAGCTCAGATCGAAGGATATTGCTTTAGTCAAGGTACAATGGAGAGGTCATCCGGTCGAGGAGGCGACTTGGGAGACCAAGCAGAATATGCGGAGTCAGTACCCTCACCTATTCACAGCTTCAGGTATGTTTCTATACTCGTTCGAGGACGAACGATTTTCTTAAGAGGGGAGAATGTAACGACCTAGCCTATCGTTTTGGAGTGTTAGCGCCCCTATCCCTTGATAATTGTTCCTCCTTTGTCTTATTAAGTTACATGAACGAGTCAAAGCGTTGAGTGATGAAAATTGGAGTGTTTTTGGACATATAGTCCTTTAAGGTGAGCTTTAACCTTAGAAATTGGGCCGGAGCGGGAGCTGGGTGAAGATGGATTCGGAATGGAAATTTGTTGACTCCGTTAGCTCCGTTGAGTGATTTCGGGGTTGGGAGCGTGTTCGGAATGTGTTTTTGAGGCCAGACGTAGATTTAGGCTTGGATTGGCGAAAGTAAGAATTTCGGCAATTTCGGCCGATAGGTGAGATTTTGATATCGGACTTGGAATGGAATTCTGAAAGCGACAGCAGGTCCGGAATGTCATTTATGACCTGTGTGCAAAATTTGAGGTCATTCGGACGGGTTTAGACGTGGTTCGGCGTCGGAGGTGAATTCTTGAAAATTCCTAAGTTTTTAGGCTTGAATCTATGCTTATCTGAATATTTTGATGTTATGGAGCATGTTTTTAAGGCTCGACCAAGTTCGAATAAGGTATTTGGACTAGTTGGTGGTTTTGGTTGAGGTCCCTTGGGCCTCGAGTGTGTTTCGGGTGTTCAAACGGACACTTTAAGGCAAAAGCCTTTGCTGGTTTTCTGGTTTTTCTTTAGCTGTGGGTTGTTCTCTGCGATCGCAGGTCAACCCTCGCGATCGCATAAGGGAAGTCGAGGGAGGCCTGAGGTTGTTCTCTGCGATCGCGAGTTAAGGTCCGCGATCGCAGAGCTTGAAGGGTTTGGTCTCCGCGATCGCATTCAATGGGTCGCGATCGCATAAGGTTTTCTGGTCAGAGGGGAGAGTCCGTGGTGACTCTACGCAGTCGCGTGGCCCCAACCGCGATCGCATAGGTTTGGGGTGTGAAGTTACGCGATCGCATTGGGTTATTTGGGCGCGTGAGATACTTACTCTCCGCGATCACAGAGGATTCTCCGCGATCGCATAGAAGAAATGACTGGGCAGAATAGTAAAAACCCCATTTCGAACCCAAAACCTATTTTCACCATTTTTGAGTTGTGGGAACTCGGGGGAGACGATTTTTGAGAGGCGTTTCACCTGGGTGTTAAAGGTAAGTGATTTCTAACCATCATATGTTAATTTCCATGATTCTAATCATAAATTCCACCCTTAATTCGAGATTTTTGAGTTGAAATTTGGGAAAAATTGGAAGAAACTTCCTAGAACGAATTTTGGGGTTTTGATTGGGTAATTGACCTCCGATTTGAGAGATTTTCATATGGTTAGACTCGTGAGCGAACAAGGGTTCAGAAAATATAAATTTTTCCCGATTCCGAGACGTGGGCCCGAGGGGCGTTTTGGTCAAAATTCCTAATTTCGCGTATTAGCTCCGAATTAATTAGTTACTTTGATTTCTTGAAATGATATTTACATTCTACCATCGAATTGAATTGATTTCGGCCACTCAGAGTTGGATACTCGTGGCAAAAGCGTGATCACTGATTGATTTGCACAGTCGGGGTAAGTGGCTTGCCTAACTCTGTGTTGGGGAATCTCCCTTAGGCATTTTTACTGGTTATTCCTATAACAAAAAAAACCGTGTACGTGAGGTGACGAGCGCGTGAATGGGACATTTTCGCGGAAATTCCATAGTTCTTTTTTCTATAACCTTTCTAAATTTCAATTCTATTATTACTGCCCTTGATTGAGCTGAACAATAATTTTTAATATTTTATCATAACCACGGATTTTACTTGATTTTTGTCTCGTTACTACTGTTTGAACACAATCTAAGTACTTTACCCGTATTTACTAATGATTTTCCCCAAACCTTGAAACTTCGCTTTATCCGATATATATATATATATATAGTCTTGCATTGCATATTTAAATTGGGACTACGGACCGAGATCCGGGAGCTTTTCTCCTGTACTGCATTGCATATTTAAATTGGGACTACGGACCGAGATCCGGGAGCTTTTCTCCTGTACTGCATTGCATATTTAAATTGGGACTACGGACCGAGATCCGGGAGCTTTCCCCCTGTATTGCATTGCACGATTATCACCTGAGTTATATGCTGTGCCGAACATGAGATTCATTACTCTTTCTTCTGATTCTTACTTTGAATTGCCGTTATTTATTATTGTCTACTTAGCTGTTAACTATATCTATCTTATTTTGAACTGCAACCTCTGTAGAGCCTCAACCTGACCTCGTCACTACTTGACTGGGGTTAGGCTTGGCACTTACTGGGTACCAAATGTGGAGTACTCACGCCCTTCTGCGCATGTTTTTCCCATGTGCAGATCCAGGTCCTAGCACACGGTATCTCAGCTAGTCAGCAGTAGCAGTATCAGGAGACTCGAGGAATAATCTGCAGCGTCCGCAGATTCCGAGTCCCCTTCCTATCTTGAAGTCGTAGTACTTGTAGATGAAACTATACAATCTTCTCTTTTCCAGTTGTGTATATTGAGCAGTAGAGTAGCTTGTGATGTATGGTGATATTCCGGGTTTTGGGTATAGTAACTGTTTATGCCAAGCGGCGTCGACTTTATTATGATTTCTTTCGTTTACGGTTATTTTACCTGTTTTATCTAAATTTCGCTTAAGGTATAGGCTTACCTAGTCGTCTAGACTAGGTGCCGTCACGAGACCCAGTCGGAGGAGGGAATTGGGTCGTGACAGTTTGTGTTATTGAAAGGCTAGAGCTTTTATAGTTGAAAGACAAGTAGTAAATAAGGCAAGAATTACAGCATCATGGCAATCAAGAGATTCGAAATCAATTAATCCGAAAATCAGGGCAGTGGTTCCCTTAAGTTGAGGGATTTCAGAATTCAAATTGTAAGACCAACAACAAATAAGGTAATAAAAATCAGTACAGGACTAATAAGGAACGAGTCCAAGTTCATTAAGTATAGGGAAGTCAATTAAGACTAGATTCAGAAAGTTGTAATTATGGAAGTAATTCAGTAAATAGAGTGTCTCAGTAAACAAGGTAAGTGAATCAATCAGTTTAAACAAACATGCAGAACTCTAAAGTTTTGAAAGACATATTCTCAATCAGATCATTTAATAAGGAAATCAGAGTCAATCAAGAGAGAGTCATGCTCTATATTTCAACACATATATAGAGAAGCAAACAGTCATAACAACAGACAAGTTCGAAGATGCATAAGTCCAAATAAACAATCACATATAGGTAACACAAGTAGGTTAGGCCTTAGCAAGCTCTTTCGGAGTATAACAACCACAGAGTCATAATAGGAATCAAATAATCAAGCTAATACGAAGAACCCAGAAAGGAAAAATCATAACAATTAGGGCTTTGACATAGGCGAGTTAAAAAAAACAACCAAAAATACAGAATCAGTCATGACATGCAAAGAACATAATTAAACACAAAGGAACAAAATTAGTTTAAACAGGCATAAAAGAACTCTGAGAAAACCCTAATAAAAAAGGAAGTAAAAGCGCTTAAAGTTAATGATTCATAAAAACTGAGTCAAGAACAATGTAAAATATAGAGAAACATACATGAATCGTTAAAAAGAACAACATAGATCTGAGAGATGTAGGCAAAAATTAGGGTTTCAAAAGGGAATCATGTAGGACCGAAAAACCTGCTGTAAAACTCAAGTATCACAATGGATATGCTGTGAATTTTCCCAAATCACACCGGGGAGACCAAGAACAACCAAAGCAGAAACCCTAGGTGCGAGTCAGCATGGCCCAGGCCCTCGAGGGCCTCAGAGAGAAGATGAGCGAGGTGAGGGAGACTCATGGAGGTTCATGGTTAAAAGGATGGTGGCCGGAGACGGCCAGAAGAGGGAGGTGGAGCTTCATCGGAGACGGAGATATGGAAGTCTCTAGAGACTTGAGAGAGAGAGAGATGAGAGTTAGAGAGAGGAGTGGTCCTGAGAAAATGAGGGGTCGGAGGGGGGTAGTTGAGATTTAATTAAGGAAAGACTAATCTGAGTCGTTGATCTAATTTAATCAACGACTCAGATTAGCTGTGGGGTTGGGCCGAGTAGAGAATTGGTCTTGGGCTGGGTCGATTAGGGGTTATAGGTCAGGTGGTTTGGGGTTAAAAATGGCTAGGTTTTAAATATAAACTGGCTAAAACGTTAAATACCCAATTAAATTGAATAAATGATTAATAAACAACTAATAATTACAAAAAAATGAAATTGAGGTTAGATAGAATGAAATTAAGGTAATTGACTAATATCAAATATAAAAATGACAAATTATTGACTGAAAATAGTATAAAATGCCCGATTGTGCTATAATTGCAAAATTGCTGTAATTATAGCTAAATAATGCCAAATCGGCTAATTTGTGAAATAATTAAATAGAAATAGGTTTAAAACAAGATGTTGAGTTGAAATTGTTTATAACATAATTTATGAATAATTTCTGAATGCAAAAGATAATAAATCAATAGGAAAACGAATTCATAAAATAATGAAAAATTATAAAAAAACACAATTCAATATGAAAAGTAATTTTAAAGGTAAAGTATAAGTTTGAAAATAGTCTTGAGGAAAAATTGGGTATCAACAGGTGTGATAAGGGAGAATAAATTGGTTTGATAAGGGTGAATAAAATGGTGTGATAAAGGTGGATATTTTGTGTGATACGGGTGAATAAATTGGTGTGATTAGGATGAATAAATTGGCGTGATAAGGGTGGATAATTGGCGTGATAAGGGTGGATGATTGTTTGTGATATTGTTATTAGGTGGGATCGGGTTGCACGCCGCAACATGACTGTGAAAATAGGGAAAATTATGTTTTTACTGGTTTTTAAACATTTAATGATTTGGAAACTCTTGATTTTTTTACATTTTTCCTTATATTTAGTACATGTGATAATTTCAAAGTAAAGTTTGGAAAAATTGGAAATTTACTTGGGAGTTGGTTATATCTGAGGCCTGAAAAAGGGCGGTTGAGTTATTTTATTGTTATCGCAGTGTTTGTTATTTATTTGTTTAAGATTTCTTTCTTGCTTTATATAATATTGTTACAGATTATATTGTTAAAGCCCCGCCCTAGCCTCATCACTACTTCATTGAGGTTAGGCTCAACACTTACTCAGTACATGGGGTCGGTTGTACTGATACTACACTCTGTGCTTTTTTGCACAGATCCAAGTACCGAACATCAGTAGAGCTAGTTCGAGCAGCTTTCCTATTCATTTGGAGACACGAGGTACATCTGCCGGCGTTAGCAGATCCCGAGAGTCTTCTCATATTTTACATACGCTGTTTTATTGTATTCAGAACAATTATACTATTTATTTCAGCCCAGTATTTGTAGTATTCTTTAGTAGTTCATGAATTGTGACATCAGACTCTAGGTAGCTCTAGATCTATTTATATAATTAGTTCGTGGTTCGTTTTTGTTTAATTGTTTAGTAATTTATCTATGGAAACTATCTACGTTAAGTTTACTTTAAATTTATTTATTGATGTTTAATAAGATAATCAAAGGACATTAGATACTCGAATTCTAACATTGGCTTGCCTAGCAAGTGTGGTGTTAGGCGCCATCACGATCCCTAAGGTTGGGATTTTGAGTCGTGAAAAGTTGGTATCAGAGCCCTAGGTTTCTTAGGTCTCACAATTCATAAAGACACTTGGTAGAGTCTGAGGGATCGGTACAGAGACGTTTGTACTTATCTCTCAGAGGCTATGAAGTTAGTAAAAATTTCACTTCTATTCTACTCTATCGTGCAAATTTATTCTACCATTGATGATTGAACTTGTCTATTCTTGTCCTCACACAAATCTCGACAACGCGCAAAGCGTCTACAACCGGACAAGAGATGAAGCCCCAATGACAACTACGATTAAGGGAAGAGACAGAAGTAGAGCTCAGTCTAGAGCTCGAACGTCAACACCTATTGTACAGTCTCAAATGGATCTATACGCAAAGGTTCTAGATCAGTCGGTACATGTTGGACTAGTCCAGATTGCATAAGGATTTATAGTTACTTCAGTATTGCATAACAAGGAAGTAGTTGAAAGCAACGGGGTTGATTTATATGAGCTGTGAAGTTTAGCATTGTGTATTATCAGACATTGTGACCTATGACTTCGTGCCAAATAGGGAAGTCCACCGTCAAGGAATAGATTGAGGGGTCATGTGTTATATCGATTTTGGCATGGAATGTATAAGGCCTGGGATTTTTGCAAGAGATGAAGCTGGGACTTGCGATATGTCCGCCTCCTTAATAACCCTATACCTCAGTACCAAAGGAGTTATATAACCAACATTAAATCTACAGAAGGTTTACTCAGCGTGGAAGTCACGCTTGCGGATTTTGGGGTGCTGTAGAGGGAGTACAGTGGTTGACAAGCTTCTAGACTATATGGTTCGTGCCAAGGTTTATCTGTACAAAACTCTACCTTTGGGGTCATTGTGCATCAATAAGGATAAGAGTTACCCCAAGGAATAACAAAGGGTACATGAATTAGTAGGGTAGCTCAGAGGTGTTGAGTCAACATGGTAAAGGAGAAATTGGTCGTTGGTGGTTGAGGCAAGTCTATAAAGAGGACGACCAGCCAGTGCAACATCAACTATTTGACTCAGTTCTCATAATGCTTTTGAAAGAGTTTGTTTCTCGAACCTTCCATTTTTGCGTGGCGCTTAGGGTTTGAACGATTGTGTCAGGTCATCATGACAATGTCAGAACATGCCATCAGATTTGATAAGTTACCCTTTCATACTCATACTTCGATTCATATAGCCAGAGAGCAAGTCCACACACTCATTAAATGACTCAATTATGATTGTAAATTTTTTGTGCGACTCAAGGAAAGTTGATACCTTATTGCGGCTAGTGGTAGAAACGGTCCTAGACTTGGGAGAGTCATATTTCATCAGTGCACTCAGCCTACGTGGCCTATTGCAATTACAACTCAACTTACATGACCGACTAGGGAAAAAGGGGTCGGAATGTCGAACGTGGAGGTTAGACTCCTAAAGGTGGAGATCCAGCCTGTTGATATATTTTCTATGGTATGGCTGAGGTCGTTACATTAACTGGTGTCATTACAAGAAGAAACAAATCTCTAATTATTAAAAAGTGATAAATTCCTGAACTTAATACGGTTATACGTATCTAATAAAATTCTTCTAATATGATCTACTCTCGGGTGAGCTTCGTAACTCAAAAAAAAGTTCTACTTATGTGAACACTTGCATTGACAAATTCTATGGAGATAACTGCGTCTATCGTTACGTGTAGTAATTTTATTTAACAGAAAATATTTAAAGGAAGGAAATGGAATGTTTCAATTGGCACGATACACATGTTTCTTGTGATTCAGAATTGAGGACGAGATCCTCGCATTGTAATATGATTTGAGATGTTTAAATCGGTCTACGAGCCGCAGTGGAAATTATGTAAGGACGAGGTCCTTGTGATGGACATTCTCGTGTTCAAATTCACCCTTGTGAATTAAAATTTTATTATGGTAATGGTAGGGAGCCATGCCTGTTAGGCTTATTCAACGATTTATGTATAAAAATAATGACAATAATCATAATAATAAATGAATAAATAATAATAAAGTAATACTAATAATGATGTTTTAGACTTCAATACTACACAATATTACAAGTTAATTGTGTAGTACCCAATTTTCGAGTGCTGTCTAATAAGAAGAACCTGGTTCTTCTTAGTCTACTACTTACTACTGTTTGCGGAATAATTAAGCAATAATAGTAAAGACACAAGGATTTTTACGTGGAAAACACCTGGCTCAAAAGGTGAAAAAACCACGACCTACTCCTAAGTAAGATTTGCTCAAACTCTTCACTAAAACTCTGAGCCAAAACGGACTTACAAAATAAAATCTTTTGTAATCCTAGGACTAACTCTAATCCTCTTTGTATCAACTAGCCTCTAGCTAATTTCTACAGATTTCAAGCTAACTCTAACTTGATCAATTTGTACCTATTACAATTGCTTCTATGAAAGCTGATAAGATACATTATTAAAACTATCAACTAGACTCAATACATAAACAATGGAATTGTTTCTTCTAGTTGAACTGTAGCCTTTGTATCGCACAACAATTATGCTTGCAAAATCTCTGGAACTTTTGCTTCAGAACTTGATTCACTTTAGCACTTGTGTGTCTCTCCTTTCAGCAGTAATACATTGATTATTTATAGAGTCCGTTTGTTGAGTCCATGATTCAATTATGATCCAACTCTTCCTTGGTAAACGAGTTTGATTGTAACTCAACTTCCTTCCTCTATTTCTGTCCTAGCTGAAATCAACTTCTGTTGTCTCTATCAATTTGCAACCTTTTCATACTAGGAGACATTCTCTTAGTTCATTGATACTCAACAATCACTGATATCTCCTAGACTTGTACTATTCGTGTTCCAACTGCTTCATTCATATGTGTATGCTATGATGGACCTGGTTCAACTTGACACCTTTTGTCAATCTTCTAAACCCATTCAATGACATGGGCCAATAAATTCCCCCTTTTTGATGATGACAAACTCTGTGCTTTTATCCTGTATACACATCCAACACTTTGTATATTTGTGAGCATTAATCATCAAGAACAAGGTTCATTAGGTTATAATTATCACTTTAAAAATTTTGAACAACAACACAACATCTTCCCCCTTTTGGCATCATCGAAAAGTTGCAAAATGATACTTACCAGTTATTAATTCTTACTCATGGCCAATTTAGGCAACTGCAGGTGCAAACATGATTAATCAACACAAGAAACCAATAATGTAAGCTAAATAATAAATAGAGACATTTGTCAAAACACCAAGCTTTCATTTGATTAACATGGATTATCAACACCAAAGCAGATTAAATCAAACACAACCATGAGTAAGACAAAATTAAAAACTGAAACAAAACACACTCGACACAGTCCCGAACTGGACACTTGATAGGATAGGAGGGGGTAGTTCTGGAAATTCCTCAGTTTGGGGTGGTGCATAAGAGGCAGGATTCTTGGTTTGGAGAAGAGACAACATTTGGTGTAAGACACCCTCGTTTTTCTCCTTCTCCTTGGCTAATTCAGCTTTAAGAGCATCACGCTCACCTTCCACCTCAACTAAGAGAGTCTTCAAACGAAGGATCTCCATATCCTTTTGCTCGCTTTCTTGCACTAGAGTACGGACCATGCTATTGACTGGTTGCTTCCGAGATGAACCAGGTTCATCTGCCGGGGCACTGACAGTGTAATCACATGACAACAAAGTGTCCTTCCCAAAGAAATCTTTTGCAGTAGCCATTTCAGCCTTCTTTGTGGGGACTCCAAAATGAGCCAGAACTGCAGTAAGGATAGAGCCATAAGGAATTGCATGGGCCTTGGTGCCATTCACCACTCTGTTCAAAAGCTGGAAGATTAAAGATGGACAATTGATCTGCTTGCCTCTGTATAGGCACTCCATGAGCGTTAGATCCATGTAGTTGGCAATGTGCCTGTGCTCTTGTCTGGGAAGCAGAAATTTAATTACAAACTCAAAGAACAACTTGTGTTCAGGATTCATCTCGCTTTTGTACACAACCCTAGGCTCAGGCTCTTCTTCATTGTCACTAAAGAATCTGGTGATGTTGAGTGCTGAGGCCATTCCATCCAAGCAAGGCCATCTCTGCCTTGTATAGTCGTCATATCCCTCAAATGGAATATCTAGAATGACTCCCAGTTCTTGAGCATCAAAGGAGACTTAAACTCCCCTGACCAATGATGTAACCCTTCCTCCAATCACAATTGCATTCCCCATGAACTCCACAACCTCATTTCTGACCAGCCTACCTTCCATGCGAAGGACCATGTCCTTCCAGCCTTGAGCTGCCAGAAAATCTACTAAGTACCTCATACTCAGCTCCTCCAAGTCCTTCAATAACTTGGAAACTCTGTCAATAGACACTTCTCCAACCTCCTTCTCATTATCTCCACTCCAATCAGGATCATTATCCCTCTCAACAATCTGAACTTTCTTCTTTGACTTTACTTTAGACCGTGTCCTCTTAGATGTACTCACGGTGGTAGCAGACACAGGTGCTGACTTCTTTGTGGAAGTCTTAGCCAATTTGGCCTTGGGTGTCTTGATAACAACTGGAGCAATCTCTTCATCTTGTTGGACCAGGTCCAACACCTCATTAACAGCAATAGCCTCAACAGGCTCCCCCATTTTCGCTTTCCCTTTCTTAGCCTTCTTTCTTTTGCTCTCTTGCAGAGCTTTTTCCAGCTTCTCCTCTTCTTCTCGGACAGTCTTTCTCATAGCTCGTACCCTTGGAACAGGTACACCAACAGACTCATAAGTTTTCCTTTTCTTTGAGGAAACTGAGGCTTTAGACTTGATGGACTTTGAAGTCCTTCTCTTCTTGGGGTTGTATGAGTCCCCCAGTTTCTTCAGTCTCTCAGCCAAGGTTTCTTCCCCAGAAGAAACACATTCATCTATCTCCTTCATTAGCTTTTCTAAACCAGAAGCAGCTTCCTCAGCTTCAGTAGTTCCCCCTATCACTACGACATCATCTTCAAGATTTTCAAGAATGGGGCCACAAATTTCAAGTGTGGAACCATCCTTCCCAGATCCCCTCACACCTGCATCTCCCTCATTCTCAAGAATTTTCCCAGTTTTTCGTTGCCTACTTGGCACTTCCACATCCACCACAGACCCAACTAGTACAAATCTATTTTCAGAATTTAACACAGAAGTTACTTCAGTATTACCTTTTTCAGCACTTGATGAACCAGGTGCATCGTCCTCATGTGTTGATTTAAACTGTTCACTGGACGAATCTGGTTTGTGTTACACCCCATGTTTTCGTACGTGAGAGTACATCGTAAGTCAATTGAGTAAGCTCAAAAATAAGATTATACTTGATGGAATATATAGTAAGTTAATAATGTTACCTTGGAGGTTACAAATATTTAAGATCTTGAATAACGAGTACCAACAGGATTGGAAAGCTTAGAAGCTAAACCAATTGAAGAAAATAAGATTCGTCGAAAGTCGACGAGTTTGAAATGTTACAACATGTACTTTAGGGTGAGACTATGGTTCATTACATGATAAGGAGTTTATGCTATGAGTTATGTTTGTCATATGATATTCGTGTGCTACGTTTTGAAGTAAAACAAGTTGTGGAACAAAAGTTGGCAAAGGTCTTCACAAGTTACATTCATAATGTGCTGAAAATTATGTCAAATGTAACTGCTATTTTCTCCCAATATACTTGGAATTAGGGGATGATCTACCTACGAAATTGAAGATCTATGAGTATAGATTCCAACGCATTAAACAGTTCGTATATACGAAGTCGGAGTAGAGAGATATTCGTGTTTTAGCGAGACTGCG